>JAVGWX010000024.1:17345668-17393168 GCA_036924085.1 Ariolimax columbianus | reverse complement strand
AGACGGCGTTGAACTCAGCTAAGGTCTCTATATCCAGGCAGCCTAGGATAGACGCGCAAGAGCAGAGAAAATAGCAGGGTCAACAGCTGATTAGGTTCGCCTGTCCTGCCATATACTTTTCTGTGCTCGAATTGGCTTGATCAGTCACGAGCGCACACACATACTCAAGGTTGCGTTATGGCACGTGATGATATTGATTGTCCTCATCGACGACGATGGACGAATTATTATTATTATTATTATTATTATCATTATTATTATTATTATTATTATGCCGCTAAGGGAAATGCAAAAGAAGACAAGCAAACATACACAGGGCAGCGCATGAGCTGCAGTGGTCAGCGACCCATAGCTGACTGCAAGCGTCAGGGCCAGCGAACCAGAGCTGCCAAGACCCTTCTACACCTCCAAGCGGTAATCCTGGATAACAGGCTGCAGCAGGACAGACTGGCTAAGGAGAAGGGATCGAAGAGGGAATGCTAACCCGGTACTAAAAAATGCTTGCTGAAGTCGGATGTGTTGGACCAAGAGGTGCAAATATCGCAGTCAAGCTGTAAACTATGACACAACACATTCCGTTCTGTGGACTACACTCTGCTACTTAAGCCCTTTCAGAGTTTGGTAGCGGGAGATTGAGAACAAACGAAGCCAAGCCAAGCCAAACCAAACAAAGCCAAGCCAAACCGAACATACACAGAAGATGGTTCTGAAGAAACAGTTAACAGTGGGAACAATCGAAGCAGAGGAGAGGGCAGATGTGTGATTTCATTAGGAGCATGGTTACTCGAGGTAAGGTGTCCACATCGGGTGCCGGAGGTTGCGGTTTCGAATCACGGTGGATTTTTTCACGTTGATGTCCTGGTAAAAGCTCCCCTGGTCTCTCTCTGGAAAGTGAGATCGGACTCCCGTGGTCAGTGTCGACCACGTTAAAAATCCCTTGGCAGTTGGAAATCGAGATTAGTAGACTTAACGGCCGATGCTCGGACAAAATACAAAAATTCTAGCTTCAAATCTACTCAAGTGATTTGTACCTTCTTCCATCTGGTTTGTTAAGAGCAGCAGAGATGGCGCCTATCTGGCTGCGGGTCTACTTAGCTCTAGTATTTGAGTCTATTAAACCACCCTCAAAGAAACTGGCTGCAAACAGACTCTATAGAGTCTTCTGAACCAGTATAAAGATGTTAAGTTAGCTAAACTATGCTAGGCTAAGGTAAGCTAAGTTAAGTTAAGTTAGTAAAGTTCAGTTAAGTTAAGTTACTACAATTATCTTTCCCGGCAAAGTGTATGTGATGTTAGTATGATAGTTTATGTAGCACAAAAAAAGTGAATGTACTCTGAATGTGTCAGTTTATGAAGTGCAGCATCCTATACAACACAGTACTAAAGAAAGCCAAGCTTACAAAAATACGCAGGAAGCCTGCAGGAAGACAATATGATGTAGTAAGGGATTGAAGCTCCAGCTGGGATCAAATGAGAGAAGGAATGATTTCCTGGTGGGAAAGTACCAGATGGTGCGGGGAAACCCGCACAAAACTCGCAGCCGTGAAGCTTCTGAAATGTGTTTACAGCTGAGATCCCCTGGCTGTTATTAGCCAGCCTGGGTCTCGCTCAGTAATGACACGAGAGGCCGTGACCTTTCATTAAATGACCGGATGTCGCGAAAGCTGTGTCCAGTCCTCCATTATCTTTCCAATTTCAGCTCGCCCAAATCAGCTGGGCTTCTGACTAAGACCACATATTGTATCGATTGTAGTTTGGACACTGTCGAATGTCCATGTTTTTGTGAGGCCGAAAGTATAGTTATGCATGTGGGCCCCCCTCCCCCATACTTCCGAACGTACGCAGCTGGGCGTTGCCAACTGGGGTGGGAAGAGCATACCCACTGTACTAGTGACGTGTCGTCAACGGACTAGCAAGGACTAGGCTAGTCCCCAGATATTTCAGTTGCGCTATTTAAGTTATATTTTCACGGGACATGAAAGCATAAAATAAAAATATTGAATAGACAGTATCCTTCTCAACCCGAGTTTTAATTTGTGCCACAAAACAAAACGATTTTCCCGCTATTTGCGTCCCCAAATCACATTCTCTGGCATCTAAAGCGCTCGAGTGTTATCGACTCTTCCCGGGTAGGGAAACAGCCGAAGCCAAAATAGTCTCTCTGTGCAGTTAGATACATGCTAACCGCTTGGCGTTCTGTCATAAGTAAATATAATTTCCGCTTGCTTCTTATAAGTGGTAGCGTTGTGGTTATTAAGCTAATCTAATTGTTCCCGTTAATAAAAGATTTCCTGCGAAGTTTTACCGACTGTCAATATACTTGGACAGTGTTTCAAATAGGGAAATATGGTAGTGGACCCGGATCTCGAAACTGTCCCCTCACAACAACGATTGTCTGAGATAAGTTAGTATAAGTAGGTCAAAGGGTGTCATACGATCACGTGTCGCAATGGAGTATTTCGTTTGGAACCCTCCGTTTTGTTTGGATCCCTCAGTTTTGTTTGGAGCCCTCAGTTTTGTTTGGAGCCCTCAATTTTATTTGGAGCCCTCAGTTTTGTTTGGAGCCCTCAATTTTATTTGGAGCCCTCAGTTTTGTTTGGAGCCCTCAGTTTTGTTTGGAGCCCTCAGTTTTGTTTGGCATTAAACAAGAACAACATTACAATAGTCTCTCCTGCGAGAGGTCCAATGTCAGTGGTACCTGTAGCTTTATTCGAGCAAACGATGAAAACAGGAAATGAAATGACGTCCATCTTCAGCCAAATGTTCTTTTATCAGTTAAATTAGGGGATCAATATGCTGAGCAGCGCATGAGCTGCAGTGATCCGCGACCCATAGCTGACTGCCAGCGTCATTGCCAGCGAACCAGAGCTGCCAAGACCCTTCTACACCTCCACGCGGTGATCCTGGATAAAAGGCTGCAGCAGGTCAGACTGGCTAAGGATAAGGGATCGAAGAGGGAAGGCTCACTCGGTACTAAAAATATGCTTGCTGAAGTCGGATGTGTCGGACCGAAAGGTGCAAATATCGCAGTAAACTACAACACAGCGCATTCCGTTTTCTGAACTACATCCTGCCACTTGCAAAGCCTTTATCAGCGTTTGGTAGCGGAAGATTAAGAACGAACGAACGAAGAAGAAAAAGAAGAAGAGGAAGAAAAAGAAGAAGAAGAAGAAGAAAAAGAAGAAGAAGAAGAAGAAGAAGAAGAAGAAGAAGAAGTTAAATACAACAGCAAGATGATGAAATGAAAGAACTGGATGGAAAATGCAGCTGGGAATGAGCAATGAAGTCTCAACCAATACTTCATCACCGATGGCAGCTTCTGCTGTGGGACTTTAATAATTCTGGACCTCTAAACCAGCTCTGTTGAAACAAATGTGTTGCATGTCGTCGTCAGGCTGACATACTAGTTGTATAATCAAAGAGCATGCCGGCCCAGAGTATCTGCCACATCTTATTAATCAGTGCAAGATGAATGGGATTTTTATATGTGCACGATTCTTGGATGTATTGACCGGTTTGGGGTGTTTGTCTCAGTCGGTTGGGGGTGTCTGTCTCAGTCGGTTTGCGGTGTTTTGTCTCAGTCGGTTGGAGGTGTCTGTCTCAGTAGGTTTGGGGTGTCTGTCTCAGTCAGATGGAGGGTGGGCTTCTCAGTCGGTTTGGGGTGTCTGATCCCGGTCGGTTTGGGTTGTTCGTCTCAGTCGGTTTGGGGTGTCTGTCTCAGTCGGTTTGGGGTGTCTGATCCCGGTATGTCTCGGTCGGTTTTGGGTGTCTGTATCAGTCGGTTTGGAGTGTCTGTCTCAGTCGGTTTGGGGTGTCTGTCTCAGTCAGATATGGGTGTCTGTCTCAGTCGGTTTGGGGTGTCTGTATCAGTCGGTTTGCGGTGTCTGTATCAGTCGGTTTGGGGTGTCTGATCCCGGTCTGTCTCAGTCGGTTTAGGATGTCTGTCTTAGTCGGTTTAGAGTGTCTGTCTCAGTCGGTTTGGGGTGTCTGATCCCGGTCTGTCTCAGTCAGTTTGGGGTGTCTGTCTAAGTTGGTTTGGGGTGTCTGTCTCAGTCGGTTTGGGGTGTCTGATCCCGGTCAGCCTCAGTCGGTTTGATGTGTCTCATCTCGGTCCGTCTCAGTCGGTTTGAGGTGTCTGATCCCGGTCTGTCTCAGTCGGTTTGGAGTGTCTGTCTCAGTCGGTTTTGGGTGTCTGTCTCAGTCTGTTAGAGGTGTCTGATCCCGGTCAGCCTCAGTCGGTTTGAGGTGTCTGATCCCGGTCAGCCTCAGTCGGTTTGGGGTGTCTGATCCCGGTCAGCCTCAGTCCGTTTGGGGTGTCTGATCCCGGTCAGCCTCAGTCGGTTTGGGGTGTCTGATCCCGGTCAGCCTCAGTCCGTTTGGGGTGTCTGATCCCGGTCAGCCTCAGTCGGTTTGGGGTGTCTGATCCCGGACAGCCTCAGTCAGTTTGGGGTGTCTGATCCCGGTCAGCCTCAGTCGGTTTGGGGTGTCTGATCCCGGTCAGCCTCAGTCGGTTTGGGGTGTCTGATCCCGGTAAGCCTCAGTCGGTTTGGGGGTGTCTGATCCCGGTCAGCCTCAGTCGGTTTGGGGTGTCTGATCCCGGTCAGCCTCAGTCCGTTTGGGTTGTCTGATCCCGGTCAGCCTCAGTCGGTTTGGGGTGTCTGATCCCGGTCAGCCTCAGTCGGTTTGGGGTGTCTGATCCCGGTCAGCCTCAGTCGGTTTGGGGTGTCTGATCCCGGTCAGCCTCAGTCGGTTTGGGGTGTCTGATCCCGGTCAGCCTCAGTCGGTTTGGGGCTACTAGACAAGCAGAGAAAACAAAGAAACTAAAACATGTTTTTGAGAAACAGTGCTAGAGTGAACAAAGAAACTAACACAATGATTGTTGAAGAGCTCCAAGGGGGGGGGGGGGGGGGGGAAGACAAAGAAATGAAAGTCATTATTAATCTGAGACGAAAAAGCATGAATTTACGACAATTTCTACGGATAAGTCATAAACATATAAATTTGTATGTCTGTATGTCTGTCTGAGTATCCGTCATTCTAGCCAATCTGTCCATTCACATAATAGAATATACACGCTGTGAGACATATTGGGAATATGGAGTTAGGGCCAATATTTTCTTGATCAGCGGCACACTACGGGGGATGGGGCCAATTTCACGTCGCACGAATTTACTGCCACAATTTCCTGTGGTGATTTATGAGGCTGAGATTACCCCGGACCGTTTGCGATCTGTCCATTTAACAGTCTATTTATTTATATAAATGTCTATTAATGCATGTCTGTCTGTCTATGCGTCCCTCCTTCCATTCAGCCATCCACCCATCTAGGCTTGAATCCAACCATCAATCTATCTAATGGAATCTAATCTAGCTATATCTATATATGTATATATTATCTATCTATCTATCTATCAACCAATCAATTCCTCCATATATCAATCAATCAATTCATCCACCTATCAATCAATCAATTCATCCATCTATCAATCAATCAATTCATCCATATATCAATCAATCAATTCATCCATATATCAATCAATCAATCCGCTTATCTATCAATTCATCCGTCTGTCTGTCTATCTATATATCTAATCTAATCTAATCGTATCTATCTATCTATCTATCTATCTATCTATCTATCTATCTATCTATCTATCTATCTATCTATCTATCAGATATATATGTCTATCAATTCATCCATCGATGTATGTGCCGCTTTCTGCATGCATATATAAAGTATATACAAATTCCTCCTCAAACACCACGGTTGACTGCATCATTCAGTCCTTCCCCTTTGTATGTTCTGTTCTGTCAATCCACCCACTCTCCATCCCCTCCCCCACCCCTCTTCTCGAACCTTCTCTAAACAACCTCTTTCCTTACAACTCATCCTCCCCTCTTACTATCAACCACCTCCTCTGTCCACTCTTCCTCCTAACCTCCCTAGCTTCAAACAGATGTCCACAACAAGTATTTATCCGTTTCATAATCTCCCCCTTTCCTTCGCCAAATATTACTCCGACAAGCCACACAAGCAGTCATCCGCAGAGTTTCAAGATCCGAATAAATAACCTGCAGCGATCCTCTCCCAAAACGGACCGAAGAACCCAGACCGTACTACTGTTACCGAAATCTATTTCATCTGCTCTACCCCCCTCTTATCCTTTGTTATATTCGCACTCGTGGGTTTTTATTGAATGTCCCTTTTGTATTGAAGATGGGTAGGCATTTTAATTGCACGAAACTTATCCTACTGGTGTGGCACGATTTGCTTTTATTTTTCAAAGTATTTATTGTTGCAGCACTTTTTATTTCATTTTGGTTTTTTTTATTGGAGAAAAATGTTCCGGAAATAATTGTATAGGAATTCCACGTGCCGTTTAAACATATGTTCAGATTTCAGTGTATGTGTATGTATCTATATGTTCTTTAAAGAAAAAGGAAATAAAACATATGGTGGAGTGGGGGTTGGGGGGGGGCGGGGGTGGTAACCCAGTGGTCTCGAGGTAAGGTGTTCGCCTCGGGTGCTGGAGGTCGCGGGTTCAAATCACGGTGGAGACCGGGATTTTGTGTGTGTATCATCTGGTAAAAGTGTATCCTGTTCTCTCATTAGTGAGATCAGACACCCGTGTGCAGTAACTCGCACGTTTAAAATTTAGTTTGAAATCGAAAAGAGTAGACATAACGGCCGCTGCTCGGACCAAATTCATGTAAAAAATCGACTCAAATTATTCTAGGGATTCTTGCCCCTACTGAGAATATGTCGCAAAAAAGGGGACTGCGTGGCTATAGAATCAGGTCTTGGTTATGTGGTTAGCGGAGCGGCATAGATGACGCCTAACAGGCTGCGAGTCTACCTTGTTCTAATTTACGCTTCCATCACCACCAGTCCCGAAAGATAGGTGATCGACTATTCACAGATACTGGGATTGACCTGGCAAGTCACCAGCGGATATTTCATCTGTAAAAAATATGAAGCAAAGAAGGTCACACCTCCCCACAACGTCTAACGACATAAGTGGATTGAAGATAGATAGATATATAGTATACTTGGTTATGGCTTGGCTTGGCTTTGGTCATTCTCAATCTCCCACTACCAAACACTGAAAGGGCTTAAGTAGCAGAATGTAGTCCAGAGAACGAAATGCGTTGTGTCGTAGTTTACAGCTTGACTGCGATATTTGCAGCTTTCGGTCCAACACATCTGACTTCAGCAATCATTTTTTAAGTACCGGGTTAGCATTTCCCTCTTCGATCCTTTCTCCTTAGACAGTCTGCCCTGCAGCAGCCTGTTATCCAGGATCACCGCGTGGAGGTGTAGAAGTGTCTTGCAGCTTTGGTTCGCTGGCCCTGACGCTAGCAGTTAGCTATGAGTCGCTGATCACCGCAGCTCATGCGCTGCTCACCATCTTGATCCCCATATACCTGGTTATGTAGCACTATGTCGAGAGGTTAGCAGTCTCATGAATAACCCTCATTAGGAACATGATGCGACATAAATAATAATGTGCACAGGAGCACCACAGTCCCACCAGTTTCATACTGTAGCTATAGCGGACATTCCTTGACAAGAGTTTATACATGAATGCACATGCTCTCAGTTCTAGGTCGACCTGTACTTCTACAAGAGCAGGTGCCCCTGTGCAGATCCAACTTAGTCGACCTGTACCTCTACAGGGACAGATGCCCCTCTGCAGATCCCACTTAGTCGACCTGTACTTCTACAAGAGCAGGTGCCCCTGTGCAGGTCTCAGCTCTGGAATGAGCTGGTTGTAGTCGGGAGACGGGTTTCCTGCTTAGCAGGCTAGGCTCGAGCAGCTTATTACTCCGCAGCGTTGGGACAATCACTTACGAAGGACGGTTGATCGATATGCGAGTCCATCTTAACAGACTCAAACACTAGAGCAAAGTTTACCCGCAGTCTGTTAAGCGCCATCTATGCTGCTCCAAACAATCTACCTAACCGTGGCCGGTGTTATGCAATGTCACACAGTTAGTCGCCTCTTACGACATGCTCTCTGTGGGGCAGTGGTGCTATTCTTGTCGTTGTCTTACACAAAGACCCCGGCGGACCATTCGAGACTCATACATCCACAACAATAGGTTATACATGCATACAGACTCACACGCACTCATATAGCCAAACAAGAGTGGCTCGCTGAGATAGAAAATCGCAGACCTACAGGTCCAAATCAGGCTAAACATTTAAACATTGACAAGCAGGCTAGTGTGGGTTGTGCTCGGGCGTCATCTAGGGAGGGGGGGGGGATATCGGGGCAACTGCCCGGAGCATCAAATGTGGTAGAGAGGGAAAATTAAAATCAATAAAAACCAATAACAGATCAGAGTACGTTCAGTATTAGTTCTTCATTGGCAACGTGTTTGTAATGAGTTTCTTCTTTTAATTCTTCTTCACTGTCGTCAACCGTTCTCTAAATGCCCACTACCAAGCTATCCACCTCCACAGTACTACCTGCAATATCTATTTGGTGCGTTCGCCTTATTTATCTTTTCCCAAAGGCGGTGTGCGTTGCACTACGGTTTTTATTTTGCGCCGCTCGGCCCAGTGCATCCGACTTCGGCATGCATTTATGTAAGGGTCTACTTCCTCCTGCATTTTCTAAGGGTTCGCTTCCCCGGGGTAACGGCCGGTGTTGGGATGGGGATCAAACCTAGAGCTTTCGAGTTGTCAGCCGTGTCACTTAACAACTAGCCTATACCGTCCCCTACCAGCAATATGATATGAATCGGAAACATGGACACTCACGAAGGAGATGGAGTCCAGACTCAGATTGGAACCCACGCCTCCCACTAAAGACGCATGGTCGGCCTCACGTTTCCTAGCCAGCGCACGCAATGTCTACTTAACTCGGCAATACGTCAATTGTCCCTGGTGGAAGTTACGGTTATTTATGCAGTCAAGATCAAACATCACAGGACGGGCCACTTTCTGCGAAGAACGGACGATCTTTGGAGCACATCTACAGCAATATGGTACCCCAGAGACCAGAAACGACCACCAACACGTTGGTGCGACTTCCTTGCATCCCGCAACAACATTCACGATGTCACTAATGGGCGACTCATTATCCATTGGTCCAGCGTGGCCCATGACAGAGACCGTTAGAAGAGAAGTCGCGACCCGCAATGTTGTTATCGCCACTGAAAGACGGGTTATCCAGTAACTGTAAACTACGACATGTCGTTCTTCGGACAACATCCAGCTACTTGTACAGCTCTTTTCAGGGCTTGGTGTAGGGAGTTTGAGAACGAACGAAGATGATCAAGATGCTGAGCAGTGCATTAGCTGCAGCGGTCAGCGACCCATAGCTGACTGCTAGCGTCAGGACTAGCGAACCACTTGCTGCCAAGACCCTTCTACACCTCCACGCGGTGATCCTGGATAACAGGCTGCAGCAGAACAGAATGGCCAAGGAGAAGGGCTCAAAGAGGGAATGCTAACCCGGTACCCATAAATGCTTGCTGATGTCGGATGTTTCTGACCGAAAGATGGAAATATCGCAGTTAAGCCGTAAACTATGACACAACGTATTCCATTCTCCGGACTACATCCTGCTACTTCCTAATCTCTTTTCAATGTCTGGTAAGAAGAGATTGAGAACGAACGACGAAGAAGCAGAAGAAGAAGAGAAACGAACGAACGAAGAAGAAGAGGACTTATTCTGTAGTCTGTTCTTGCCGCAAAGTCATAAAAATATCGAGAAACTCATTTCTAAAAGCGACGCTTCCACAAGCTCATCTCCACAAAAACCTCATTTTCTCAATACATATGAGAAGCAATCTCATAGCAATGGAAGCAGAAACCAACCAGGAATCCAATAAATTAATTGTCAAATAATTTTTTCCTCATTTTCCCTCGATTCCCCGGGGATAATCAAATGTGGACCTTTTCCCGCCATCTAATCAAGTAATTCCCGCCAACGTCTGGACTATTTGCCTTGAGGCTTCACCTTTCTTGGGCTTCTGTTTCCGCGCAAGTAGTACCCGCCAAGTCTAAGCAGGAGAGAATATTTGAAAAACATTTTTTGGTTTGCCTAGAAGAAGGAGAGGGAAATTGGCAGCGGAATGAAATGTTAGCTGAAGGAAATGTTAGCTGAATGAAATGTTAGCTGAATGAAATGTTAGCGCAATGAAATGTTAGCTGAATGAAATGTTAGCTGAATGAAATGTTAGCGGAATGAAATGTTAGCTGAATGAAAAGTTAGCTGAATGAAATGTTAGCGCAATGAAATGTTAGCTGAATGAAATGTTAGCTGAATGAAATGTTAGCTGAATGAAATGTTAGCGCAATGAAATGTTAGCTGAATGAAATGTTAGCGGAATGAAATGTTAGATGAATGAAATGTTAGCTGAATGAAATGTTAGCTGAATGAAATGTTAGCTGAATGAAATGTTAGCGCAATGAAATGTTAGCTGAATGAAAGGTTAGCTGAATGAAATGTTAGCTGAATGAAATGTTAGCTGAATGAAATGTTAGCTGAATGAAATGTTAGCGGAATGAAATGTTAGCTGAATGAAATGTTAGCGGAATGAAATGTTAGCTGAATGAAATGTTGGCTGAATGAAATGTTAGCTGAATGAAATGTTAGCTGAATGAAATGTTAGCTGAATGAAATGTTAGCTGAATGAAATGTTAGCGGAATGAAATGTTAGCTGAATGAAATGTTAGCTGAATGAAAGGTTAGCTGAATGAAATGTTAGCGGAATGAAATGTTAGCTGAATGAAATGTTAGCTGAATGAAATGTTAGCTGAATGAAATGTTAGCGGAATGAAATGTTAGCTGAATGAAATGTTAGCTGAATGAAATGTTAGCTGAATGAAATGTTAGCTGAATGAAATGTTAGCTGAATGAAATATCATTTATTTCCCTCATTGATATTGTTGGTTCCATGTAGAGCATAGGGTTAAAACTACAACTGGCCATTCTACAGGAAGCATGTTTTCCAGAAGTTGTAGTGGTGGTTCTAATATCAATGGTTTTACATTAAATGAATATGCTGCTAATCCCGTGTTAGTTACCGTTACAACATGTTTGGAGGTTACAGTTGCTCTGTACTGTCCAACTCCACTCCACTGGGCACGACTCGCGAGAAGGAAGAATCAACGCATAGAAAACAAAGACGAGATTTGGAAAGTACGTACAAATCAACCAGATTTTCACACCATTCATCTGCCTTATGGTTGGTTTGTTGGTTATTGATCCAGCAGCCTATGGGCTCATGTCCTTTGGCCCAATGCCATATAGTGGTATCTCCAAGCGTTTGTAAGCTGTTGTTTAGGCAAAGGCCGCCGTCCATCGTAGACGATGATGGCATCATTTATTTTGCTAGCGCTATTTTTAGCAAAGATTAACTGCGCTACTTTTTATCCTCAATCTCTCGTCTCGATCCGCCAGATCCCAGTGGCAAATGAAGGACAAGACGACTAGGGGGCGACTACGAGATGCAGGGGACTCCACATCAAGTACCTGTGAAAAAGACGGGGTAGTCCGGAGTCGAACCCACACCACCTGATCACGAGGCCGAAGACTTAACCCCTTCGCCACGGAATCCCTAAGCTGTTGTTTAGTTCCGTATAAAGTGTTCTATTTGTATGGCCTCGGAGGTAGAAGCTCTTTCCTAACACTGGCAAGCGCCGGACATTCAAAAAGATGATGTTCAACAGTTTCATAGGGATGTGTGCACGGCCGGCACTCTGGAGTATGTTCTGGTTGGATTCTGTTCAAGGGATTAATAAGTTGTATGTTTTGAGTGCGAAGTCGGAAAATGGTGATTTGGTCTCTCCTTTTCAAGAGGTTGAAGTTTAGTTCAGGTGAAATCTCCGCCTCGAAGGTCAGCTGCAATGGATCTCCAGTGTATCTCTTGCCCTAGTGACGCAATCTGAGAGGCTTCTTTCAGTCTATCTTCTGATGTCAACAGGAACAGTTTTCAAAGCATACTGGCGAAGACTTTGGCGAAACGGAGGGATTAACCAGATTTGAATAGCACATACAACTAAGCTAGTTTTTAACAACATAAAATATAATACGAGTTTTTTTATATTATAAAGTTTAATGCGAGATTTGGACATTATAATGATGTGGAAAGAAGAATGAGAAGAAGAAGAAGAAGAAGAAGAAGAAGAAAGAGCAGAAGAAGAAGAAGACGAAGAAGAGAAGAAGAAGAGGAAGGAGAAGGAGAATGCAAATGAGAGGAAGAAGAGGCGATAAAGATGTTGAGCAGTGCATCAGCTGCACCGGCCAGCGGACCAGAGCTGCCAAGTCCCTTCTACGCGGATTACAGGCTGCACAGGAGCAGACTAGCTAAGGAGAAGGGATCGAAGACGGAAGGCTGACCCGGCACTAGAAATCGTTTGCTGACGTCGGATGTGTCAGACGAAAGGTGCAAATATCGCACTCAAGCTGTAAACTAGCGACACATCGCATTCCGTTCTCCGGAGAACATCCTGCTGCTTGCAGAGCTTTTTGAGGGCTTGGTAGCGGGAGATTGAGAGTGAATGAAGAAGAAAAAGACGAAGAAGAAAGAAGAAGCAGAAGAAGAAGAAGGAGAAAGAGATGAAGAAGAAGAAGAAGACTCCCGACCAGCGGTTAAGTCTGCTGTAGGACAACCTTTTCCGTTTCTCAATATCGTATCAGGATACCATGAATCCAACTTTGAATCTCGTACATATACCTATATTTCACCTGTGCAGGTAGGTAGTTATAATATTCTTCACTGCCACGTTTCATTGTCCGAATTAAATGAATTTCACTCATTGCTTAACATTAATTTGATGTCTTTTTGTTTAATTGTTTTTTTTCTCCAGATCACAGGACGATAGACCAGACCACATATCTACGGACAAGATTACACCACGGAACAAAGAATCGTTAGATACAGAAAGAAAAAAAAACAGGCGTGGTTCAGCATTTAACGAAACATATTTCAGAACAATTTTGTGAAGAAGAAGGTTGCAGAAATAACAACAGCATAAGGGATAACTCGATCTAAGAGAATGTCGCAAGAGTTACTTCTCTTGCTATTTCTTTGTGCTGCTTTGTGTCTTGGAGATATTGAAGTCAGCATTGACGAAGAGGTATCTCCAGGAACGGAAGTGACGCGTCTTCCGTCTCACAGGTCGGTTTATGGCAACCTAACAGACGATCAGATTCTAGCAATGAACTACGCCATCTTGAGTCAAAACAGTCCTCCAGCCAGCTTCTTCAAGATAGATTCTAGCACTGGGGTGGTCACGGTCGCCAGTAGAATGGACCGGGAGGAGATTTGTGATCCAACAGAGAAATGTTCGGTAGGTTGCAAGATAAATTGTGTTATTTTAGATACAGTGTTACTCCCCTTGACGAAACTTTCTACATGGTAGTAGTGGCCCCTTCTCAGCCATGTCTGACTATAGGTTCATACGACCATTGAGTAGCAACTCTCTACTGAGTTTTTGGTTTCCTTTTCCTTTTGGCGTGGCCTTCTAATTTATTAGGCGCCATCTATATATTCTTCTTAGTTCATAGTCGACCTGTACTTCTACAGTGGCAGATGCCCTGTTCAGGTCCCAGCTCTGGTATGATCTGGATGTAACCAGGAGGAGGATTTCCTGCTTAGCGGGCTAGGCTTGAGCAGCTTATTACTCCGCTGCGCTGGAACACGTGCCGCGAAGAGTGGTTAAGCGATGTGTGAGTCCATCTTAAGAGACTCAAACACTAGATCAAAGTAGACCAGCAGTCTTTTAGGCACTATATATGCTGCTCTACAAAAACCTCGAACCATGGCCGATCTTATGCCATTTCACACAGTTAGTCACCTCTTACGACATGCTCTCTGTGAGGCAGTGGTGCTAGTCTTGTCCTTGTCAAGCACAAGGACACCGGTAGATCACTCGGGATACATCTATATCTGCTCTTAACAAACCACCTGGGGAAAGATACAAATAACTTTCTGGTAGATTTTTTATTTGAATCGCGTCGGGGCAGCGGCCGTTAAGCCGACTCGTTTAGATTTCCAACTGGCAAGGGATTTTTAACGTGCTCGGCACTGAACACGGGGTCCGATCTCACTACCCAGAGATTAGAGCAATTTGTTACCATTTTCCAAATGTCAAGGGATTTTTTGGGTGCTCGACACTGCCCACGGGAGTCCGATCTTACTACCCAGAGATTAGAGCAATTTTTTACCATAAGATCCATGTGAAAAAAATCCCGGTATCCACCGTGATTCGAACCTGTGAACTCCAACACCCGAGGTGGACACCTTACCCTGAGATCACTGACTCCCTGCAAGTGTTTTATTGAATACCAGTATTTGAGATATCATTCAAGAGATCAGATAGTACTGACCGCCTTTAGATCTGCCAAAGTGCAATGTCGACGATTCTTAACAGAACATAACTAACAGAAGATCACTCTAATGTGTACACAGAGAATGACCTTCACCTTAATTTTAACATTTCAAGTGAGAAATGGGTTGGCTTGGCTTCGTTCGTTCTCAATCTCCCACTACCAAACCATGAAAGGGCTTAAGTAGAAGAATATAGTCCAGAGAACGGAATGCGTTGTGTCGTAGTTTACAGCTTGACTGCGATATTTGCACCTTTCGGTCCAACACATCCGACTTCAGCAAGCATTTTTTGAGTACTGGGTTAGCATTCCCTGTTCGATCCCTTCTCCTTAGCCAGTCTGCCCTCTGCAGTCTGTTATCCAGGATCACCGCGTGGAGGTGTAGAAGGGTCTTTGCAGCTCTGGTTCGCTGGCCCTGACGCTAGCAGTCAGCTATGGGTCACTGACCGCTGCAGCTCAGCATCTTGATCCCAAGTGTGAAATGATATCTATACAGCCAACATATTGTAATTACAGGTCAAGGTTAACATAGCCGTCCAAGCAGGAGGTCAAGGTCATGTTTCCTTTTCCACTGTCGTCACTCTAGACGTGGAGCTTCGTGACGTCAACGACAACCCACCCAGGTTTCCGGCAAGGGACGTAACTCTCGATATTCCTGAAGGGTCGAAGGTGAGCATTTTGTTAACAATTTGGTGACAAATTTTGCATGCCAGAAAATGGCATAAAGAACAATAAACATGTCAGAAAATGGCATAAAGAACAATAAACATGCCAGAAAATGGCATAAAGAACAATAAACATGCCAGAAAATGGCAAAAATGAAAACCAGAAAGTGATAAAGCACAAATATTTCAACAGAATTACAGAACATTTGAGGAATGAAGTTGTTAAGAGACTTCAGTATACTAAGCCAAGGTTTGTCCTATAGTAGTTACACTACTGTCGGATGGTGAAGTAGTTAGCTACTGTACGATGGTGAAGTTGTTAGAGACTTCAGTATACTAAGCCATATCTGGTATGAGTTATGGTGGCCAGTCACTTTTCTCGCTGCCTTTTACTTCCCTAGTCGTATACCAGGTAGTAATTTACGGTTGGGCCGACAAAGCACAATGTTTAAACATAAATAACTGTTACAAATGAGAGATAGAGAGATGACAACTTAAGATCCAAAATAATTCAACACAATACGCTAGGATGTTACCGACATATTATTTTAATGAATATGGCCCGTTATCCAGGATCACTGCGTGGAGGTGTAGAAGGGTCTTGGCAGCTCAGGTTCGCTGACCCTGACGCTAGCAGTCAGCTATGGGTCGCTGACCACTACAACTCATGCGCTGCTCAACTCAGGTTCGCTGACCCTGACGCTAGCAGTCAGCTATGGGTCGCTGGCCCTGACGCTAGCAGTTAGCTATGGGTCGCTGACCCTGACGCTAGAAGTCAGCTATGGGTCGCTGGCCCTGACGCTAGCAGTCAGCTATGGGTCGCTGACTCTGACGCTAGCAGTCAGCTATGGGTCGCTGACCACTACAACTCATGCGCTGCTCAACTCAGGTTCGCTGGCCCTGACGCTAGCAGTCAACTATGGGTCGCTGGCCCTGACGCTAGCAGTCAGCTATGGGCCGCTGACCCTGACGCTAGCAGTCAGCTATGGGTCGCTGACCACTACAACTCATGCGCTGCTCAGCATCATCTTTTAATGAATATGAGGTCAAACGAAAACAAGTGGCGTGATCGTCCATGCCAGTAGATGTATTAATGGGATGCATCAGTTTGTTTGAAAATCAGGTTTTCTACCATTCTAAGTGAGCAGACTCCCCGACTGACGAATCTCACGTACATGGACCATCTGCTCACAAAGTGACAAGAGATTCGCACATCGCCCATGCTGTAGTGTAAACAAGTCTGCCTAGAGAAGACCAGGGATTGAACTCGGCTGTCTCTAGTTATTTGAGATTCTCCCCTGCGGGTGTTTAATTGTAGTTAAGAGGTTATCCTCCACTCCCTGCTATGACAGCACCAGGCACTCACAGAAATGTAAACAAGTCGAGGAACCACTTAAGGGGGATTTTCTTTTCCTTTTTATCTCGTACTCGCAAAAAATGTGAGTGCAGTTAGAACGCTTGTCCGTGTGATATTGACATTCCTGTTTGTTCCCCGATATCGACACGCTCCAGTTTACTCAGTTTTAAACAAGGTGCTCACTTTTTCTGAAATTCAATGTCATGAGAAAGGGCTGCTACTGTTGACAACGTTGTTTGGTGGCGGGTTACAGTGGCTTTCCTTACATCCTGAGGAGTACTTCTGAAGGTGGACTACGGTACCTTCTGGCTGTAATGAAATGCCAGGCTCCTAAAAAAGCTCACTACTATGAGGGAATACAGTGCCATTCCCCACCTCGTCAAACAGACGGCCATGAAACAGAATGATTTCAAAGATACTTTCTTGAAAGTGAGGTGAGGTCTTGATGGTATGTCTCACCTGACGTGAGGTGAGGTAAGGTCTTGATGGTATGTCTCACCTGACGTGAGGTGAAGTCTTGATGGTATGTCTCACCTGACGTGAGGTAAGGTCTTGATGGTATATCTCACCTGACGTGAGGTGAGGTCTTGATGGTATGTCTCACCTGACGTGAGGTGAGGTAAAGTCTTGATCAGTATGTTTCACCTGACCCTGACGTGAGGTGAGGTCTTGATCAGTATGTCTCACCTGACCCTAACGTGAGGCGAGGTCTTAATCAGTATGTCTCACCTGACGTGAGGTAAGGTCTTGATCAGTATGTCTCACCTGACGTGAGGTAAGGTCTTGATCAGTATGTTTCATTTGACCCTGACGTAAGGTGAGGTCTTGATCAGTATGTTTCACCTGACCCTGACGTGATGTGAGGTCTTGATCAGTATGTTTCACCTGCCCCTGATGTGAGGTGGGGTCTTGATCAGTATGTTTCACCTGACCCTAACGTGAGGTGAGGTCTTGATCAGTATGTTTCACCTGACCCTAACTTGAGGTGAGGTCTTGATCAGTAGGTTTCACCTGACCCTGACGTGAAGTGAGGTCTTGATCAGTATGTTTCACCTGACCCTGACGTGAGGTGAGGTCTTGATCAGTATGTTTCACCTGACCCTGTCATAGTCTGATCAGTATGTTTCACTTGACCCTAACGTAGTCTGATCAGCATATGTCACATGTCCCTAACATAGCCTCATCAGTATATGTCACATGTCTATAACGTAGTCTGATCAGTATATGTCACATGTCCCTAACATAGCCTCATCAGTATATGTCACATGTCTATAACGTAGTCTGATCAGTATATGTCACATGTCCCTAACATAGCCTCATCAGTATATGTCACATGCCCATAACGTAGTCTGATCAGTATATGTCACATGTCCAAAACGTAGTCTGATCAGTATATATCACATGTCCCTCACATAGCCTCATCAGTATATGTCCATAACGTAGTCTGATCAGTATATGTCACATGTCCATAACGTAGTCTGATCAGTATATGTCACATGTCCATAACGTTGTCTGATCAATATATGTCATATGTCCATAACGTAGTCTGATCAGTATTTGTCACATGTCCATAACGTAGTCTGATCAGTATATGTCACATGTCCATAACGTAGTCTGATCAGTATTTGTCAAATGTCCATAACGTAGTCTGATCAGTATATGTCACATGTCCATAACGTAGTCTGATCAGTATATGTCACATGTCCATAACGTAGTCTGATCAGTATATGTCACATGTCCATAACGTAGTCTGATCAGTATTTGTCACATGTCCATAACGTAGTCTGATCAGTATATTTTTCCTACCCAGACTTGAGTATCCTCTCCCAACGTCAAAGGTAAATGGCTGAGACACAATGCAGCGAATCCTCTCACATTCCATCCCTTACGGCAGCGTCAGAAATTGGAGTTTTCATTTCACTTTCCTCTCGCAAATAATCTATTGCATAATATATAGCAACTGCAAATCGATGTTTGATTTCAATTTCGCAGTAGTCAGAATTATTAATGGTAGATCTCAGGTAGGGGTCCAAGTGGTCTCATGATAAGCTGTTCTACTCGGGTGCTGAAGGTGGCGGGTTCAAATCATGGTAGAGATTGGGATTTTTTTTCACGAGGATCATTTTGGAAAAGATTTTCTCCGATCTCTGGAGTAGTGAGATCGGACAACCGTGTGCAGTTGTTAACTCATGGGGCTCTCAACAAGGTAAGAATCCCCCTACCAAATACCGGGTAATTTTCGGTTTTCAGGCAGGAAATTGGATTCACTACTCGGGAAAAGTGTGGTGACCTTTTGAGTTGGACTTTTGGGAAGGGGAAGATATTCTGAGCAGACGTGAAAGGAGGGAATGGTATTCTGAACGGACGCGTAAGGTATTCTAAACGGACGTGAAAGGACGGAAAGGTATTCTGAACGGACGCGAAAGGACGGAATGGTATTCTGAACGGACGCGTAAGGTATTCTAAACGGACTCGAAAGGACGGAAAGGTATTCTGAACGGACGCGAAAGGACGGAATGGCATTCTGAACGGACGTGAAAGGTATTCTAAACGGACGCGAAAGGACGGAAAGGTATTCTCAACGGACGCGAATGGACGGAATGGCATTCTGAACGGACGTGAAAGGTATTCTAAACGGACGCGAAAGGACGGAAAGGTATTCTGAACGGACGCGAAAGGACGGAATGGTATTCTGAACGGACGCGTAAGGTATTCTAAACGGACTCGAAAGGACGGAATGGCATTCTGAACGGACGTGAAAGGTATTCTAAACGGACGCGAAAGGACGGAAAGGTATTCTGAACGGACGTGAAAGGACGGAATGGTATTCTGAACGGACGCGTAAGGTATTCTAAACGGACTCGAAAGGACGGAAAGGTATTCTGAACGGACGCAAAAGGACGGAATGGTATTCTGAACGGATGCGAAATGACGGAATGGTATTCTGAACGGACGCGAAAGGACGGAATGGTATTCTGAACGGACGCGAAAGGACGGAATGGTATTATGAACAATAATGGAAGGTGGGAATAGAGCAAAAGAAATGTTGAAACCACTGGTTCAACTTCTCAAACAAGAAATATGGTAACATACAAATAAGTCTCGTTTACAATGCTGGTAGATCTGGCTACAGGGCAAGGGGGCGGCCGCGAGGTAGGTGGACAGATGACATATAGAGTGATTGTGCAACGACAAGGACTCACATTGACCGACGCAACGCACTTGGCGCAGGATAGAGGACTCAAGCTCCCCACGACGCTGAAAGGCACAAGTGGAAAGAAAACTAACTAACTAACTAACAAATCAATAACAACAGCTCCAAGCCCCGAAACAAGTTCACTTTTAGCGAGAGCTTTGGTGCAGGTGTTCTGCAGGTAAGCCAATTGGTGGGGGTTGTCCATCCTTCAAGTGATGATGTGAGAACACAAGTATACCTAGATGTGTCTTTCCTTTGTTTTAAATGTATTTTTTTCATTGCATTTTTTATTGTTCTGCAGGTTAAAACAGAGTTGAAGGTCAGCGGAGCTGTTGACCTTGACTCGAGGTCAGAGTTCAAAGTTCAGCATTACAACATCACTCCGTCCTTGAACACCTTCAGTCTGAGACCGGTCATCAACTTGGACGGAAGCAGCACCATAAACCTGCGCCTGGAGCGAGAGTTGGACCGCGAGACCACGGATGAGTACCGCTTCAACATTATGGCATACGATGGAGGGAGCAGCCCCCAGAGCGACTACATGACAGTGACCATCAGGGTCACGGATGACAACGACAACATCCCAAAGTTTGGCCAGTCCAGATACGACATGACTGTCAACACGAACCAGCCGATTGGGGCACAAATTGGGCAGGTAGGCATCGGCATGATGTTGGGGGTCATGATGATGTTGTTAATGATGTTGATAATGATGATGATGATGGTAGTGGTGATATGTAATACATTTATTTGTGAACTTGCAGATCTTAGCAGCCTAGACAAAGGACGAATTTCCTCAATTGTAGAAGTAGTAGTAGTAGTAGTAGTAGTAGTAGTGGTAGTAGTAGTAGTAGTGGTAGTGGTAGTAGTAGTAGTAGTAGTAGTAATAGTAGTAGTAGTAGTAGTAGTATTAGTAGTAGTAGTTGATGTTGCAATAGTAGTAGTAGTTGTTGCAATAGTAGTAGTAGTAAAAATTTAAAAAAAGGAAAAAACTTTAAGCTGGGGCTCGACTTCATTGCCTCGGGTGTTTTCCTCATTTAGCTCGGTCTCTCTCTACAGATGGGTATCCCATCTGTTTGGGTATCCCATCTGTCTGGGTATCCCATCTGTCTGGGTACCCCATCTGTCTGGGTATCCCATCTGTCTGGGTATCCCATCTGTCTGGGTATTCCATCTGTCTGGGTACCCCATCTGTCTGGGTACCCCATCTGCCGAGAGCATCGCACAAAGCACCAACTCCGTCGCTCCAGCGATGAGCCCAGGGATCTCCAGCGATGAACCCAGGGATCTCCAGCGATGAACCCAGGGATCTCCGAAAAAAATTGACATCATGGACCGACCGTCGCAGCTCGAAATCGAACCCCGACCGTCTGAACACGAGGCAAACGGCTTGACCACTTCTCCACAGAGTAGTAGTAGAAGTAGTAGTAGCATTTGTAGTGGTAGTTATTGTTGTAGTAGTAGAAATAGTAGTTGTTGCAATAGTAGTAGTGGTAGTAATAGTAGCGTTTGTAGTTGTTATAGTAGTAGAAAAAGTAGTAATAGTAGTGGTAGTGGCATCAGCAGTAGTAGCAGTAGCAGTTATTGTAATAATAGTGGGGGGTAGTAGTAGTTGTAGTACTAGAAGTAGTAGTAATAGTTGTTGTTATAATAATAGTGGTAGTAGTTTTTGCAGTAGTAGTAGTAAAAGTGGTGGTTGTAATAGTTGTAGAAGTGATAGTAGTAATATCATTAGCAGTAGTAGTAGTAGTAGTAATAGTAGTGGTAGTAGTAGTGGCAGTAGTATTTGTAGTAGTAGCAGTAATAGTAGTAATATTAGGTAATAGTGGTAGTTGAAGTGATACTAGCAGTAGTAGTAATAGCAGCAGTAGAAGTAGGAGTAATACTAGTGGTAGTAGTAGCAGTAGTCATAATAGTAGTAGTAGTAGTAGTAGTAGTAGTAGTAGTAGTAGTAGTAGTAGTAGTAGTAGCAATAGTGGTAGTAGCAGTAATGGTAGTAGTGTAGCAGCAGCAGTGGTAGTAGTTTAGTAGTAGTAGTTGTAACAGTAATAGAAGCCATCCCCCTCTAACCTCCCCCCGCCCCCTCCCCATCCCTTCAAAAACCATCTCCAACGGAGCTGGCGACAACATCAGGTTTGTGTACGCAGACGTAGCCTCGCATGGGTCTCCATCTGACTGAACATTCCAATCCTGAATCAGACGTAGCCTCGCATGGGTCTCCATCTGACTGAGCATTCCAATCCTGAATCAGACGTAGCCTAGCATGGGTCTCCATCTGATTGAGCATTCCAAATCTGAATCGACCCACCCTAACGAACGATGGGCCACACGTGAGTGGAGTTTGTACACTGGATGTCCTTGCGTGTCGAGCTTTCAGCATGCTCACGCCTTTTTCGCTGCATCGAGGATTTCTTGCACCGTGTGTGAGTGCAGAGAACCAGGGTGAGCGGTCCAAACCACTCCCAATAAACAAGAACTAAATGGAAATATGTCAAGGAGGTCTTTAGCGAATGTTTGTACGAATCGTGTTTAAATGAAACCGGAATTAACTGCACCAAGTGAACATACGTACGATGCGAATGATGACGCCACTTCCGGTGTAAACAGCACATACCAGCCGTCAAGTTTGCAAAATTTAATTTTGATTTTATTACGCTGAGGTCCCTGCATCCATCTCCCTTCTTAAAGTGGATTGAATATATAAACAATATCATTTCTATATCTCCAAGATCTACTAAACAAACTACTTCACGAATTGTATGTTCTGCTTATGCTTGACCATTTCCTTATTGTATGCCCAGGTACTGGCAACGGATGAAGACATCGGCGACTTTGGACGCATCACCTACAACTTCAGTTCCAGCAGCGAGTCCGTCATCAAGGGAGTGTTTGCTATCAACTCATCAACAGGATGGATAACTCTAGCAGGAGACTTGAGAACCATCCGTAGGTCATCTCCCTTCCAAATATTTGTGTATGCCAGGGATAACGGAGAACCTCCATTAAGCAGCCAGGCTCTCGTGTCTGTGCTCATCATCAGCTCAGAGAACAACGCCCCGTTTGTCAAAGTTAGCACTGTGGCTGCTGGGGATGTGTCGACCCTGGCTATTCCTGAATCTGCGACCCTGGACCATTTCATGGCCTTCGTGTACATTGATGACAACGACGAAGGAGACAATGGTAAAGTGGCTTGCCAGATTACCACGGGATCAGATTTCAAACTCAGCTCAGTCCCAAACAAAGGCTACACTCTTCTACTGAACAGAGAAGTTGACCGAGAGAAAAAGGATTATTATCAGATCGTGATAAGCTGCAGGGATGGAGGTACGCCCCCGCTAGAAACAACAGTAACACTACCGGTAAATATCACAGATATCAACGACAACACTCCGAAATTCAGCAGTAATTTATACACAGGAATCGTAGATGAAAACCGCGATGCCGGACAGTTCATCGCTCAAGTAACTGCACAAGACGCGGATTTTGCAGTCAACGCTGAGATTACGTATTCCCTCCCAAAGGAAGCTCATGAATACATCCGGATTCATCCGAAAACTGGTGTTATATCAACCAGCAACCCACTGGACCGAGAAAGGAATTCAACTCTTCGGTTTAACGTTTTCGCCACTGATGGAGGCGAGAAGCCAAGGTCTGGGGTAGCGGAGGTTTATGTCGTAGTCAAGGATATAAATGATAACCCCCCATATTTCAATCAATCGAAATTTGTGTTTTCGGTTTCCGAGCAGATTGCAAACAACAGTATTGTGGCAGTTCTACAGGCATATGATTTGGACACTGACTCTAACGGACAATTTGATTTCTACTTTGGCGGTTCTACCAATGGTGAAGTTCCTCTGCCATTTGCTGTACTGAAAAACGGTTCCATTCAAGTAACAGGATCATTAGATAGAGAAACCAAGGGCAACTACTCATTCACTGCCCTTGTTAGAGATAGGGGCGATGTCCCTCTGTCAAACACGGTTTCTGTAGAGGTTAAAGTGCTTGATGAGAACGACAACGACCCAGTCATCCTGTTCCCTACGTCCAAGAATCATACAATCATTATTTCAAGCCTGCCTGAAAACGGGATGGTGCTAGGCAGAATTATTGCCTACGACATGGACGAGCGAGACGCCGCTGAATTACGTTATTTCATTTACGAAGGAAACGCCGATGGGGCATTTTCTATGGGCGTGCATAATGGAGAACTCATTGTTCAAAACGTGGGGAGACTTCACAATCACAAGGAATACTTTCTGTCCATCAAAGTTGAGGATTCCTCTGTAAGACCTAGGAACACTACAACGAGACTTAGGATAGAAGTTGTGTTTGACAACGCAACTGGGGTAGGTTCCTTACAACAGGGCGAAAACTCACGTGATCAATACATCATTATCGTAGGTGTCATAGGCGGAGCAACAATTATATTTTCCGTTATTATCATCAGCGCTATTATTCTCATTCTTCGCTCAGAGAGGAATAGACGAGGCGTCTCTAGCGTCCAGCCAGTTAAGAACAAATTATTCGATGCGGCCTCAACCAATAATGCTTCTGTTCACAAACAAGGGGACAATTTGGATACCACCAAATCTCCGAGCAGTTCATCCCCGGGCCATGACTTGCATGGCATGGCCTCAGCTCCGGGCTCACTGTGCAAGAAAGGAGACGATGTTCCAAAGAAGGTCAGCTTTAGCATTCAGGATGAGCCACGTGATCACTGCCAAGTTGAGTTGCCTGATAAGCAATTACGTCTGAACCTCCCATCCGTTGATGCCACTGTTCCTTGGAGGAAATTCACCAATGTAAGTTGAGTTTGCTTTTCATCTTCATCATTAGCTCTTTCCGTCTTGTCAGACGATAGTAATTGTGCTTTGAAAAGGTATACAACTACAGTCCATGACGGTAACGAATGTGACTCGTAAGACCAATCCGGCCAGAGAAGCATCTTCCACACTGTGTGCAAGAAAAATCAGGACCGTTTGCGGCATCGCATAGTGTGGCGTGTCTTCTTAAACTCTGAGTCTTTAGTCTATCAGCAATCAGTATCTCGTTTGTCTGTATTCCATGCTTAATCATGCCCCTCCATGTAACACTGTCCATGGCGTCCTGTTCCCATGATTCCAAATCGATGCCTGCGTCATTCATATCCCGCTTGCATACATCCTTGTACTGAAGTAGTGGCCGGCCCCGAGACCTTTTCACTAACTGTAATCACCATAGAGAAGATCTTTGGTATTATGCCATCATCCATCCTCCGAATGTGTCCCAGCCAGCGGAGCCTTCGATGACTAAGCACGAAAAGATCAAGTTTGCTTTTAACAACATCTATTTTTTAACAAGGAGGAATCCTTTTATGATTAGAGGCGACAACAATAAATAGAAGAATTACTTAGTCGCTTTTCTTTTACCGTGAGGTGTAGAGGTTTGCCAGAAAGAACGCCACACTGTTCTATCCGCCGTCTTTTTCCTGACCTCTTTCCAATCCATCCCTCGGTCACTTAGGGACTGTCGTATGTTGTTTTCACAACGTACTTTGGGACGTCCTCGGAGTCTGTGTCCTTGACTTTTTATCTCCCATGACCGCTTTGGTATCCGATCTTCTTCCATTCTACAGACATGGCCAAACCACTGTAGTTGGGACTGCTCCACTCGTGTCTGTAGGGGTTGGACTTCGAGACTGCTACGTATTGTCTGGTTACGGATCTTGTCCCTTTTCGTCACCTGAACCGCCTTTCTTAGGTAAATCATTTCTGAAGTTTGTAATTGCCTTTCTTGTGCTGTAGTCATTGCCCATGACTCACATCCATTAAGTCAGGACATGCACAAAGGTCGAGCGTTATACATGCATCTTTGTTTTCCTGCTCATTTCTCTTTTGCTGTGGAATCCTCTGTTTATTGCATGGAAACGTCTACCTGCTGATGTCTTTCGTGCAGTTAACTCCTCTTTGATTCCTCCCCTGCTGTCTTTCGTGCAGTTAACTCCTCTTTGATTCCTCCCCTGCTGTCTTTCGTGCAGTTAACCCCTCTTTGATTCCTCCCCTGCTGTCTTTCGTGCAGTTAACTCTTCTTTGATTCCTCCCCTGCTGTCTTTCGTGCAGTTAACTCTTCTTTTATTCCTTCCCTGCTGTCTTTCGTGCAGTTAACTCTTCTTTGATTCCTCCCCTGCTGTCTTTCGTGCAGTTAGCTCTTCTTTGATTCCTCCCCTGCTGTCTTTCGTGCAGTTAACTCTTCTTTGATTCCTCCCCTGCTGTCTTTCGTGCAGTTAACTCTTCTTTGATTCCTCCCCTGCTGTCTTTCGTGCAGTTAACTCTTCTTTGATTCCTCCCCTGCTGTCTTTCGTGCAGTTAACTCTTCTTTGATTCCTCCCCTGCTGTCTTTCGTGCAGTTAACTCTTCTTTGATTCCTCCCCTGCTGTCTTTCGTGCAGTTAACTCTTCTTTGATTCCTCCCCTGCTGTCTTTCGTGCAGTTAACTCTTCTTTGATTCCTCCCCTGCTGTCTTTCGTGCAGTTAACTCTTCTTTGATTCCTCCCCTGCTGTCTTTCGTGCAGTTAACTCTTCTTTGATTCCTCCCCTGCTGTCTTTCGTGCAGTTAACTCTTCTTTGATTCCTCCCCTGCTGTCTTTCGTGCAGTTAACTCTTCTTTGATTCCTCCCCTGCTGTCTTTCGTGTAGTTAACTCTTCTTTGATTCATCACCTGCTGTCTTTTACCACTCCTAGATATTTGAAGTGGCTGACCTGCTCCAGTGGCAGTGTTATCTGATGTCTCTTCTCATCTCTGACGATCACCATGGTTTTGTCTTGGAGTTGCTGATGTGCATTCCTCTCTTCTTCAACTCTTCTTCCCAGCTGATCTGGAGATGTGCCTCGGATTTCGTGAATAAATATATTAATAATAATAATATAATAAATAGAAGAACTGATCACAAATAAACAGATAAAAAAAAACATATACATAAACACAGTTGGTTATTATTATCAACATCATCATGAGTCCCGTAACCTAGAAGGTCGTCGAGGCCCCGTTATTGCAGTTTGTCGAACCAGTTCCCGCCATACGTCTCGATTTTCCTCCAGAGTATTAGTTTCAGCTATAGACCTTCCCGTCCACTCTTTTATATTGTCCTCCCATCTCTTTTTTGGTCTCCCTCTCCCGCGCCTCCCAGACACAGTGCCTTGCAGGACGGTCTTGGTCAGCCACACCGATCGTGATATATATCCATGCAATGACAATTTTTGTGTTTTTACTTTAGTTAATAGGTTTTTAAATACATCTAACTGGTTCCTAATAATTTCAAGAAAATTTTCGTTTGTAACGCGATCCAAATATGAAATTCCATTACAATTATTCTTATTATTATTACTTTTATTATTATTTATACTTTGGTATCAAGATGCTGATCAGCGCATGAGCTGCAGTGGTCAGCGACCCATAGCTGACTGCTAGCGTCAGGGCCAGCTAATCAGAGCTGCCAAGACCCTTCTACACCTCCACGCTATGATCCTGGATAACAGGCTGCAGCAGGGCAGACTGGCTAAGGAGAGGGGATCGGAGAGGTATCGAAGAGGGAATGCTAACCCGGTACTCAACAATGCTTGCTGAAGCCGGATGTGTTGGACCGAAAGGTGCAAATATCGCAGCCAAGCTGTAAACTACGACACAACACATTCCGTTCTCTGGACTACATTCTGCTACTTAAGTCCTTTCATGGTTTGGTAGCGGGAGATTGAGAAGGAACGAAGCCAAGCCATTTATAATTGTATTATTATCATTCATTTTATTATTACTGTTATTATTACTATTATTATTATCTTTATACTGTGTGTACGCTGGAAGGGACCATATCACAGATACTAAAGTGCTGTGTAGAGCAAACATGCAAAGTATTCATGACATTTTGTGAAAATCCCAATTGAGATGGGCTGGTCACCTTGTCCGAATGTCAACCGAAAGGCTTCCAAAGAGGCTCCTGTATAGCGAACTGAGTGAAGGAGAGCGATGACAAGAATGTCCAAAAAAGAGTTTCAATGAAAGAGTCCCTTAAGTGCTGTCAAACAGAGAGAACCTGGCACACAATCACTCAACATGGAAGAGCACGGTCACAGACGGTGTTGAGCTCAGCGAGGGTCTCCGTATCCAGGCAGCCCAGGATAGACGTGCAATCAGGAAGTCAGGAACAGAGACAATAGGAGAGGCAACAGCTGACTAGGTTTGTAAGTAGTGCCATAGACTTTTGGAGGCTCGAATTGGCTTGATCAGCCATGAGAGCACACACAAACTCAAGGTTGCATTATGGCACGTGATGATGTTGGTCGTCCTCATCGACGACGATGGACGAAATATTAGTATTGCCTTTATTATTATCATTTCTATTATTATTATTATTACTATTACTTTTATTATTACTATTATTATTACTATTATTATTACTATTATTATTCCTATTATTATTACTATTATTATTACTATTATTATTCCTATTATTAATATTACTGTTATTACTTTTATTATTACTATTTCTATTATTATCTGCCCGAGTGGTCTGTCGGGATCTTTGTAAATGATAAGAACAAGAATAGCACCACTGCCCCACAGAGAGCATGTCGTAAGAGGCGACTAACTGTGTGACATGGCATAACACCAGCCATGGTTAGCTTGTTTGTTAAGAGCCGCATAGATGGCGTCTAACAGGCTGCTAGTCTACTTTACTCTAGTGTTTGAGTATATTAAGATGGACTCGCACATCGGTTAACCACCTTACGTAATGGCTTGCTCCAACGCAGCAGAGTATTAAGCTGCTCGAGCCTAACCCACTAAGCAGGAAACCCTTCTCCCAGCTACATCCAGCTCACCAGAGCTGGGACCTGCACAGGGTCATCTGTCCTTGTAGAAGTACAGGTCGACTAAGTGGGACCTGCACAGGGGCGTCTGTCCTTGTAGAAGTACAGGTCGACTAAGAACATACGACGCGTAGCGTATTTGTGTGTGTGTGTGTGTGTGTGCGTGTGTGTGTGTGTGTGCATATATATGACGTGAAACAATAAAGTGATAGAAGCATTAGTTAGACCTAGATTGAAGTACTGTGTACAGGTGTGGAGTCCTTATCGTAGAGGAGATATAAACATGCTGAAAAGGATACCAAACAGAGCAACAAAGCTGATAGTGGAATTCCAGAATTACAGTTATGAGGAAAGACTCAGAAAAACCGGCCTACTGTGTATAGAAGAGAGAAGAATTCGAGGTGGCAATACAGGTCTATAAGATAATCAAAGGAAAGGATAAATTAGAATATAACAAGTTTTTTTCCAAAATACAACTACATACACGAACTATAGGGCATAGCTATAAATTAACTAAAGAAAGGTCCAGATTAGATTCCAAAAAATAGATCGAACACTGATGAGAGTTGTCAGTGGACTATGCCACGAAGAGCGATGGGTACTGATCGGTTAATTTTTTGATTGTCTGATTGATTGATTGATTGACCGATTGACTGATTGATCGATTGATATAGATTGTTATAATACAAATGTATTTATTCTATATATTCGTGCCTATTCTGTCCATACATAGCCCGATGATATTAGCAGCGATACCTCTGGGGAATCTGGCACGGGAGATAGCGGTCGTGGCACAAGTGACGAGGATATTAAGTTCGAATATTTACTTAACAGAGGTATGTCTTCTTCTTCTTTTTATTCTTCTTCTTCTTCTTCTTCTTCTTCTTCTTCTAGACATGGAAGTGTTAAATAGACCTGACCCAATCCCCGAGCTCAACAGACACCAGCAAACCACTATCTTCCATATGAGAACGTATGAAAAAAATCTTCCGTAGCCCCTTCAGACTATTGGGTCACCTACATCGGCTCGAGATATTAGATACAAGTGACTGCCCATGTGGACCCGGAGTCTAGACTCATGAACACATCCTACATCACTGTCCATGTGGACCCAGAGTCCAGACCCCTGAACACATCCTACATCACTGCCCATGTGGACCCGGAGTCTAGACCCATTAACACATCCTACAGGACTTTCCCATGTGTGAACCGAGGTCTAGACCCCTGAACACTTCCTGCAGAACTGCCCATGTGAAACTGGAGTCTAGACCCATGAACACATCCTACATCACTGCCCATGTGGACGCGGAGTCTAGACCCATGAACACATCCTATAGGACTGCCCATGTGTGAACCGAGGTCCAGACCCATGAACACATCCTACATCACTGTCCATGTGAAACTGGAGTCCAGACTCCTGAACACTTCCTGCAGAGACCTAGGATGCCAGAGGAAGCCGAGGTGACTCATAAGATGTTGGGCTGTCACCCGAATCTGGAGAGGTCGGTGGACTACGACCTAGTGACGGGACTACATCTCTAGCATGACCAAAAAGTCTGAACGTGGCAGATGAGCGACGTGTATGAGACGAGTGTGGTGTCGTGGAGTGGCGCATGAATTTGATTACAGTGAACGTGATTTGCGGAGAATCAGCCTCACTCTCTCGTCCAGGCCCGTCTTGGTCTAGCAGCAAGAAAGCTCTGACACGACTAATTAAGGGTCTGGATACAGTTCCAACTTAGATCCTCGTTAAGGAATTGCTGTCTCTTCTTCGGCGTCCTGAAAGAGACATTGAGACGTTCTCTCGTACTTCACATCGTAGTCCTGCTATTTATATGACAGCCTGGCTAACGAGGTATGGGATCCACGCGATCTCTGTAGTAGTGAGCGACACGCAGATAAAGCCAAGCATTGCCCAACCGTTTGCATGACTGAACGAAAGGTAATACGTTTAGGCTTAGTATACTGAAGTCTCTAACAACTTCATTCCCCGACTGTAGTGTAACTACTATGGGACAAACCTTGACCTTGCCGTACCAGTAGGACACATTTATGGAATCGGCTGAGGAAGAGTTGTGCAATCTGATCTTTCTGGAGGCACGCTTTCTCTGAGCCTGGACGATGATGTTTTGCTCTACGATCTGATGTGATTCTAGTGCGCCAGCCCAGTGGAACGGAGTCTTTGTAGCGCTACTTCTGCAAACACTAATACATCCCTGAAGAACGTCAAACTTTTCTGAGCTCAGCGTATGGCAGAGGGCCGACTTGGTTGAGTTATTTTATTGACTGATTTGATTCATCGATTTGAATTGAATGAGAACTGATAGCTTGATTTCAATTACTTCATTTATTTGACAGATTGATTGATTAGATTGTTTTTGTTGGGTTTTTTTATTCATTTTTTTTATTTTTTTCGTTTGCCTTATTTCTCTAATCCGCAAGGCGGTGTGCGTTGCACGGTGGTTTTTATTTTGCGCCTGTCTGCCCAGTGCATCCGACTTCAGCATGCATTTTATGTAAGGGTCTGCTTCCTCCTGCATTTTCTAAGGGTTTGCTTCCCCGGGGTAACGGCCGGTGCTGTAATGGGGATCGAATCCAACACCTTCCAGTTGTGAGCTGTGCCACTTAACCACTAGGCCACGCTGTCCCCTCGATTAGATTGTTTGAGTTGAATGATTTGATTGATAAATTGAACGATTGGCTTATTGAATTGTTTACTTGATTTGACTATGTTTATTGATTATTTGATTGATTTAATTCACTGATTGATTGATTCGATTCAATTATTGATTTGATTGATTGATTTGATTAAATGATTGATTTATTATTTAATTTTTTATTTGATTGATTAAATTTACTTATTGATTGATTTACTGATTGGTCGAGGTGGAGGGTTACTACCTAAGTATCATCGGAAGTGCAGTGATGTCGCATTATGTATAAAACAACAGCGTCATTATCGTAATCTGTGTCTGCTTGCGTCTACAAGACAAAGGCTAACATGCTGTCCTCTTATGCTCCACAGGCACGTCCCGTCAAGGTGAGCCTTACCTGTCAGCTAGAGACAGGTCGTTTGACCAGTTCTCCATGGCTAACCCAACCAACACGTGGGGGGCAACCACGAACTACCAAGGTCAAGGCAGTCCACGTCTGCACACATCTACTCCACTTCTGCAGCCTTCACGTTTCCTGGAAACGGATCAAGGTCACATGGAGGTACTCAACACTAGAAGCAGTTTCTACGGCCAGCGTCAGAATCAACACTCCTCTTTCGTGCCAGGAGCGCCTTCTTCGTCGAGGCATCCTCACCACCAGAGACCCCATAATTTCTACACAGAAAACATAGCCAGCCCTGCTCCTATGGCGTACAACCAGCTGAGTTTGACCGTTTCTATGGACGATGACGTCAGCACGACAACTTCCGGAAGTTACGTTATAAACCCAGAGGATGTCAGACTTGAGGGGTTCATGAACAAGGATGTTGTGGTGTAGTGATATCGTGCCCTTTTGACAAATCCAAGATTCAGACATACTTAATGGACTAATATGGCCTTTTCGTGGTTGGTACGTACTGTAATATGGGTGCGAGTGAAATATCATAAAGATAAAAGGTTACTGGCCCCGTTCTTAAGAGACCCAGGTTTTACATTTGTAAAAAAAAAACAGGTTTTTTTCATTGAGACTAAAATGTAAACTTGATCTGCACACTTTTCGGTGACTGACTGGGAAGATTGTCAGTTCCTAAGGTACATCACTCTTCATTGGCGCACACGAGCAATGATAACGTGTCCCATAATTGTTTATGTCTATTGCATACTGCTCAAGTGGTAGAGTTGTGAGCAGTTAAAGATGGAGATACGATAAAGATAGTTTGGATTAAGTGAGTTACCAGCCTAAACCATCCCATGACCGCTTGGGGATAAGCTTGGTGGTTCGAGGGCCGTATGAGGGCACGCGAGATTCGAGGGCCGCATGTGGACCAGTTTGAGGGTCGCATTGGGACAGGTTCGATGTCCACATAAAGACAAGCTGGATGGTCCAAGGTCCACAATAAGACACGCTGGATGGTCCAAGGTCCACAATAGGACACGCTGGATGGTCCAAGGTCTACAATAAGACACGCTGGATGGTCCAAGGTCTACAATAAGACACGCTGGATGGTCCAAGGTCTACAATAAGACACGCTGGATGGTCCAAGGTCCACAATAGGACATGTAGGATGGTCCAAGGTCTACAATAAGACACGCTGGATGGTCCAAGGTCCACAATAGGACACGCTGGATAGTCCAAGGTCTACAATAAGACACGCTGGATGGTCCAAGGTCCACAATAGGACACGCTGGATAGTCCAAGGTCTACAATAAGACACGCTGGATGGTCGAAGGTCCACAATAGGACACGCTGGATAGTCCAAGGTCTACAATAGGACACGCTGGATAGTCCAAGGTCTACAATAAGACACGCTGGATGGTCGAAGGTCCACAATAGGACACGCTGGATGGTCCAAGGTCCACAATAAGACACGCTGGATAGTCCATGGCTCACATGAGGACACAATGGATTGTCCAAGAGGGCAAAAGGACAGAAAAGCCTGAGGACCGCTTCGAAACAAGCTATATGGTTCAAAAGCTACACAAAAATACTTATTGTTTTTCATATATATTGTGCATTCTTGTATTCTATCCTTGGGCCACTTTCTCTTCCTCGATTATTTGAAATAATCACCGAGCAGATTGTCTTTACTTTGACTAATTAGTTATTCTAAGTTATACTGTCTTTTGTCCATGACGAAGACTTTTTGGTCTAAAGGTAGTTTTCCTTTCTGTCCTAGCCAAAACCGACCCATACTTTTTATTTTATCATCGACGCTTGATTTCCAGTCCATCTGTTAATTTGTTCCAGCTTGTGGACTCGACCCATTGATATGTAAAATGTTTACAGAAATTGGACAGATCTAAGCAGGGTGAATTCTCTGATCTGTTTAGAATTGACATCACGTCTTCATTATCGACTAACTGAGGGCCACATGAGCACAAACTGAGGTCCGGTGTGGTTAACGAAGGAGACTGCATTTCAGGTCTTCGCCGGTCCCTCACACCCTTTCGAGCATGGTCGCTTCCCCAGACCAGACTGCCTCTCTTTGGTCTGTATAGGTACGGCATTCTTGCAGAATATGTTCCGGTCTTTGCTTGGATGCTCCACAATGACACATGGCGTTGTCTCTGAGACCCATTCTGTGGAGGTGGGCCTTGAGTCTACAATGACATCACTAAACTCAGGCAAACTCAGGGGTGCTCAGGCAGACTCATGGGTGCTCAGTCCATCTCAGTAAATGCCAAATAGTGCTGATACTGATGGGTTCAGTAGCTCACTGGTTGCACACACTAGCTACTCCGTCCTCTCAGAAGCTTCTCTCTGCTAGACAAGCTTATGATTTCAAATATGTACCATCTTTCCATCACCTGCAGTGTGTTCTTCCAATAGACAGTCGTTTATCAAATTTGAAATGTCATCTTTGTACCAAGATGCTGAGCAGCGCATGAGCTGCAGTGGCCAGCGACCCATAGCAGAGCTGCTAAGACTCTTCTACACCTCCACGAGGTGATCCTGGATAACAGGCTGCAGCAGGGCAGACTGGCTAAGGAGAAGGGATCGAAGAGGAAATGCTAACCCGGTAATAAAAAAATGCTTGATGAAGTCGGATGTGTTGGACTGAAAGGTGCAAATATCACAGTCAATCTGTAAACTACAACACAACGCATTCCGTTCTCAGGACTACATTCTGCTAGTTGAGCCCTTTCAGGGTTTGGTAGCGCGAGATTTAGAACGAATGAAGCCAAGCCAAGCCAAGCCAAGCCAAGGCAAATGTCAAATATAAATTGCCAATGGCTCCACTTGAGACCAGGATCTCATCTCGTCCACAAACCCCAGCTTGACCAGGGCAGTAGATCCACACAAAGGTTCAAAGCTTCTATCTCTGGTTTTCATGTCATAGCCTGCCTCTCCCTTTTTTGGCTTCTAAACTTGATTGCTGTCTTGACTTCCCTGATAAAAGACAGGTCCACATTAACAACTGGCGAACTTGAGAGTTTTTGGCTTCTAAACTTGATTGCTGTCTTGACTTCCCTGATAGAAAGACAGATCCACATTAACAACTGGCAGACTTGAGAGTTTTTGGCTTCTAAACTTGATTGCTGTTTTGACTTCCCTGATAAAAGACAGGTCCACATTAACAACTGGCAGACTTGAGAGTTTTTGGCTTCTAAACTTGATTGCTGTCTTGACTTCCTTGATATAAAGACAGATCCACATTAACAACTGGCAGACTTGAGAGTTTTTGGCGCTACTGGGAAGCGAATACAGTTTCTTTTCCGTGACATGCAAGATTTGTAACTTTGTTTTCGCTCAAAATCGTCTACATATTTGTAAATAAGATATTTTTAACTTGGACGTTTGTGTGGTGAAAATTAACTTAACTTTATTATACTGGTTTAGAAGAAACGACAGGGTCTGTATACAACCAGTTTGAGTTTTGTCTTTCCCGTAACCGCAAGAAGTCGTATGGGCATCACTCAACGTGTGAGTGATGTGTTGTGCATCTTGTTAACCAGGCAGGGCCCAATCTCTCCCGGGCGATGTGTTTTAGTAAATTATTGTCCCAGGGGTACATTTCACAGCCAAACCAAAAACCAACACTGTCTGCAAATAGGACAAAGGGCGACAATCTCGTGAAGTTCTGCATTAGACCGTGGAAATCTGATACAGGGTAACCGAAATACTATTACATATAGCCAATAACCATGACAGGATAATCGGAGGGGGAAAAAACTTTACAAAATGAATGAATCAACTAATCCACATGGAATACAGCAACACGTTCCCGTGGACACAAGTCGTCGACTAGTTCAAAATCCAGTTGGATTCGTGGCATGGGGGCATGCACAATAAACTTAAACACGAGAGCAAAGTTAGACACGCGACCTGTTAGGCGTCTTATTTCCGTAGCTTAACTTAACTTCTTTATACTGGTTTAAAAGTTTCTGCAGTCTGTATACAACTAGTTTCATTTACATTTTCTTGCTCTAGAAGCTATGTCAATGTCTCTACTACGTCCTGTGGCAATGCATTCCAAGCATTTACCACTATCTGACTAAAAAAGAAAATGCTCCCAATGTGTTTTTCCGTTGCTGAATACGCTACGGCAGTCTGCAAAAACTCTGGCCATGCGAAACTAGTAAATACAGCAATAAATGAGGCGTGTCGGATAGTATCAGGAGGCCACACCCCATTGAAAAAATATGCCCCATCATTGGTATAGCACCCCTCGAGATCCGAAGAAGCGTCGCAGCAGAAACCGAACGAGAAAAACAGGAACACAACCCAAGGCACCCAATGTTTGGACATCAGACACAGAGCACAAGACTCAAATCCAGACATAGCTTCCTAAAATCAACTAAGCCGGATACATACATTCCCTGAATGCCGCTGTATCGAGAGATGGCACGAATTGATACAGGTCCCAGATATGGAACTTCTGGAGGAACCTGTCCCCGGACATCATCTACCATACACAACATGGAAGTCGCTGAACAGACTCCGACCTGGTGTATCTCGGTGCAAGAGGAATATGAAAGGATGGGGATACATAGACGATGACACATGTGACTTTGCGCAAACAGGACAAAAACCACATGATGACCTGCCCATACCCCCAGGAAATATGCAATAGCTGCAACATGCTGGAGGCAAATGACAAGGCAATCCATATCGATGGATACTGGATGCATGCTGGATGGATACTGGATGGATACTGGATGACGTAGTGCTTGGACAGGGGAAGAAAGTAAATTGCCAACCTTCAGGCACCACTCTTCTTATTCCCCTTTTACAATGTGCATAGTAGGAAACAGTCACCCTATTCTTACCACCCCAAAAGAGGTCCCAGTATCACGTGTGGATATAAATATTACATTGTTATCGGGAGAAACATGGATCCGCCATCTGTCTCTGCGTGGGGATAGCACACAAACCGATGATATGGAGTTTATTGCATAGGGATTTTTATTCTTCGATCAACTGGTTCTAGCCCTGTGAGGTGGGGAGGAAGACGAAATATACTAGTCAGATATGTTAGTCAGGGTCAGGCAAAATATATTGATCAGATATGTTAGTCAGGGTCAGACAAAACATACTGATCAGATATGTTGGTCTGGGTAAGACAAAACATTCTGATCAGACATGTTGGTCTGGGTCAGACAAAACATACTGATCAGACATGTTGGTCTGGCCAAGACCCTCACCTCGGCCTCCTAGTAGCGCTCTTTAGAAACGGGCTGTTTTCATGACAGCTTGGCTAACGAGGTGAGCCTCGTAGTAGTGAGCGACACGCAAATGCAGCCAAGCATAGCACAACCGACTGGAGGACCCCGGTCCATATTCATCAGCACACTCGGGATGCGAGGAAAGCTACTGCAACCCGCCACTCTACATAAGTGGGGCAGAGTTGCAGGATATGCCTGTTTAGGTGCTCCGCAACCAAGACCCATTCCGGGAAGACGAGCCTTGAGTCTACAATGTGTCGCTCTGAGTCTGAAGACCTTAATCTGTTCATCTTTGCCAAGTTTGTCTATACTGTAATTTTCTGGTTTGTATTCTATGTGCTGGTCTCTCCATTCCGAGTATCATTGCTTTGTTATAGCCCTGTGGCTGGCGAGTCTGCGTAGCACCACTTCAGACGTCTGTTAATTCATCTGCCTTCTCGTTTTCAAGGATCCCACAGTGGGCCGGAATCCACCGTAGGAGTAAGTCTGATTTATGGAACAGCGACCCAATGATATGTTTGTTTTAAATTTTTTTTTAGCTGGAAGATGTTTTTATAAAATATTAAATTCTAGCAAAAGTTATTTAATTTCAAATTAACTGTTGAATGGACAACACATATGTACAATAACAGATTCCGATTGACAGACAGTTTTACAGATGTACAGAATAGATGTGATGGTTGATAGTTTTACATATGTACATAAACAGACAGTTTTACAGACGTACATAAACAGACGGCGGTTTACAGACAGTTTTACATATGTACATAAACAGACGGCGGTTTACAGACAGTTTTACAGATGGACATAAACAAACGGCGGTTGACAAACAGTTTAATGTATTTACATAAGCAGACGACGGTTGACAGTTTAATTTATTTACATAAACAAACGGCGGTTGACATACAATTTAATGTATTTACATAAACAGACGACGGTTGACAGACAGTTTAATTTATTTACATAAACGGATGACGGTTGACAGTTTAATTTATTTACATAAACAAACGGCGGTGGACAGACAATTTAACGTGTTTACATAAACGGACGACGGTTGACAGACAGTTTAATTTATTTACATAAACGGACGACTGTTGACAGTTTAATTTATTTACATAAACGGACGATGGTTGACAGACAGTTTAATGTATTTACATAAACGGACGACGGCTGACAGTTTATTTATTTACATAAACGGACGACGGTTGACAGTTTAATTTATTTACATAAACGGACGACGGTTGACAGACAGTTTAATTTATTTACATAAACGGACGACGGTTGACAGACAGTTTAATGAATTTACATAAACGGACGACGGCTGACAGTTTATTTATTTATATAAACGGACGACGGTTGACAGTTTAATTTATTTACATAAACGGACGACGGTTGACAGACAGTTTAATTTATTTACATAAACGGACGACGGTTGACAGACAGTTTAATTTATTTACATAAACAGACGACGGATGACAGACAGATTAATTTATTTACGTAAACGGACGACGGTTGGCAGTTTAATTTATTTACATAAACGGACGACGGTTGACAGACAGTTTAATTTATTTACATAAACGGACGACGGTTGACAGACAGTTTAATTTATTTACATAAACGGACGACGGTTGACAGACAGTTTAATGAATTTACATAAACGGACGACGGCTGACAGTTTATTTATTTACATAAACGGACGACGGTTGACAGTTTAATTTATTTACATAAACGGACGACGGTTGACAGACAGTTTAATTTATTTACATAAACGGACGACGGTTGACAGACAGTTTAATTTATTTACATAAACGGACGACTGTTGACAGACAGTTTAATGTATTTACATAAACGGACGACGGTTGACAGTTTAATTTATTTACATAAACGGACGACGGTTGACAGACAGTTTAATTTATTTACATAAACGGACGACGGTTGACAGACAGTTTAATTTATTTACATAAACGGACGACTGTTGACAGACAGTTTAATGTATTTACATAAACGGACGACTGTTGACAGTTTAATTTATTTACATAAACGGACGACGGTTGACAGACAGTATAATTTATTTACATAAACGGACGACGGTTGGCAGAGAGTTTAATGTATTTACATAAACGGACGACGGTTGACAGTTTAATTTATTTACATAAACGGACGACGGTTGACAGATAGTTTAATTTATTTACATAAACGGACGATGGTTGACAGACAGTTTAATTTATTTACATAAACGGACGACGGTTGACAGACAGTTTAATTTATTTACATAAACAGACAAAGGTTGACAGACATATTTACAAATGTACAGTAACAGATAGGATATACGTTTTTATATACACGTCTTTATCAGGGACGAGACATAAGAAAATATGACATATAGTTCCGATTGATATAATTTAACTCGTGAATATGTCTGGAAAAGCATTATGTTTTCTCAACAATCTGTAAACTCATTAATCTGCCTCTGAACTCATTAATCTGTCTCTGAACTCATTAATCTGCCTCTGAACTCGTTAATCTGTCTCTGAACGCATTAATATGTTTCTGAACTCACTCATCTGCCTCTAAACTCATTAATCTGTATCGTTAGTTCTTATTAATCTGTATCTGAGCTCATTAATCTGTCTCTGAACTCATTAATTTGCATCGTTAGTTCTTATTAATCTGTCTCTGAACTCATTAATCTGTCTCTGAACTCATTAATCTCATCGTTGCTCATTAATGTGTCTGCGGGGGCGGTGCTGGCTAGTGATTAAGTGACACAACTCACAATCTGAAGGTGCAGGGTTCGCTCCCCATCACCGGCAATTACCCCAGGGAAGCAAGCCTTAGAAAATGCAGGAGGAAGCAAACCCTTAGAAAATGTAGGAGGAAGCAAACCCTTAGAAAATGCAGGAGGAAGCAAACCCTTAGAAAATGCAGGAGGAAGCAGACCCTTACATAAAATGCATGCTGAAGTCGGATGCTTTGGGTCAACAGGCACAAACTAAAAACATAGTGCAACGCCTGGCGAATAGAGAAATAAGGCGAACGCAAAGAGAAGAAATAATCTGTAAACTCACTAATCTGTACTTTATAGTTCATTAATCTGTCAGTAAACTCAATAAGCCATATTTTAGCTCCTCAGTCTGTCTATAAACTCATTAATCTGTATCTCAGCTCATTAATCAGTAAACCCATTAATATGTTTCCAAGCTCGTTAGTCTGTCAGTAAACTCTCTAATCTGTTTCTAAGCTCGTTAGTCTGTCAGTAAACTCTCTAATCTGTTTCCAAGCTCGTTAGTCTGTCAGTAAACTCTCTAATCTGTTTCTAAGCTCGTTAGTCTGTCAGTAAACTCTCTAATCTGTTTCTAAGCTCGTTAGTCTGTCAGTAAACTCTCTAATCTGTTTCTAAGCTCGTTAGTCTGTCAGTAAACTCTCTAATCTGTTTCTAAGCTCGTTAGTCTGTCAGTAAACTCTCTAATCTGTTTCTAAGCTCGTTAGTCTGTCAGTAAACTCTCTAATCTGTTTCTAAGCTCGTTAGTCTGTCAGTAAACTCTCTAATCTGTTTCTAAGCTCGTTAGTCTGTCAGTAAACTCTCTAATCTGTTTCTAAGCTCGTTAGTCTGTCAGTAAACTCTCTAATCTGTTTCTAAGCTCGTTAGTCTGTCAGTAAACTCTCTAATCTGTTTCTAAGCTCGTTAGTCTGTCAGTAAACTCTCTAATCTGTTTCTAAGCTCGTTAGTCTATCAGTAAACTCTCTAATCTGTTTCTAAGCTCATCTCCTGTCGATGTTATTATTTCGAACATCATGCAATCAAATATTCAGCTTCTAATGTTGCCACTATTTGATTTTGTCTTTGTGAATAATGTCGACATAATGTGATCAAAGTGAACACGGCTTGTTGTTGTAATCATGTGGTCTTAATTTGGGACTAACATTGTGAGGGAAGGCTTGAATTGAAGAGGGATTGAATTTGGGAGTTTGACGGGAATTGGGAAAGCTATAGAAGAAAGAAACGGTGAAAGGGAGAGAAATGGTGGGAGGGAGAGATTGAGACTGAGAGAGAGAGGTGGAGAGATAGATGTGGAATAGGTTAGATGGTTGTAGAATTGAAGAAAGATGGAGAACGGAGACTGATGAAGAATGGGAGAGAGAAGCAGACAGAAATAAAGAGAGAGAGATAACTTAATTCAGCGATAGATAGAACAAGAAAGTAAAACGAACGTTCATGTTTATATGTGTCTTCTGTTATATGAAAGCTAAGTAAAACATACGATTTTTGCCTGATCTGAATATTAAAATTGTATATTTTACTTTTATGTTTTTGTCGATGTTTATTATTGTTGTGCTGTCCAATTTAATTTCATACAGATAATACAAGTTCGTGCATGAATTAAATTACTGTTTCCTCTAAATAGGACAATAATTCCAACCAAACTCAGTCAATCTCTAAACACTGCTATACAAATCTGGCACGTGTGTCTGATGTTAGATAGTCAAACGGGATCAATATGCTGAGCAGCGCATGATCTGCAGCGATCAGCGACCCATAGCTGACTGCTTGTGTCAGTCAGCGAACCGCCATGAGAATTTTAAAGAAAAAGAAATTGCCCGGAAAAGATGGCGTAACAAACGAAATGCTGATGATGTTGGGCCAAACAGCGAAGAGAAAGTTACTATCAGTCCTGAACCAAAGCTGGAAAAGGGGAATTGTACCGCAGGCATGGAAAAACGCTGTACTTATACCAGTACCAAAGAAAGAAAAAGATAGAGAACAGATCCAAATAGATACAGGCCTATCAGTCTACTGAGCTGTGTAGGAAAATTGATAGAGCGTATGATAAACACCAGACTGAAGTGGCATCTGGAAGAAAAACACATACTAATTCCACAGCAAGCAGGCTTTAGACAGCACAGATCCACTGAGGATCAGATCACTCTCATAGCCCAGGAAATAGAGGATGCTTACCAGGAGAAGAAAGACACAGTAGCAGTTTGGGTGGATTTAGAGAAGGCATTTGACAAAGTCTGGAAAGAGGGACTTAGAGTCAAGCTACGAAGAAGTGAAGTATGTGGGAAAATGTACAGATGGAACAGCCACTAACTCAAAAACAGAACAGCCAGAGTCCAAGTACAAGGGCAGATGAGCAAAAATGTGACACTTGAGCAGGGAGTACCCCAAGGCGGAGTACTGTCACCCACACTCTTCCTGGTGTATATAAATAACATCACAGAGAATATACCAAGAAGAGTCCACAGCTCCATGTTTGCAGACGATCTGGCTATGTGGACCTCTGAAAAGAATCTCACCATAGCAAGTCATCGGATGCAGCAGGCCCTAACATCGTTGGAGGAGTAGGCGAACTCATGGCTGATCAAAATAAATGAGGAAAAAACAACATGTGCGATATTCTCGCTTTCAAACAAACCCCAAAACACCAAAATAAGTCTTAACGGCAAATACCTGCGGCCAAACGACAACACAAACTACCTGGGAGTCACATTTGATCGGCGCATGACATGGAAAAGTCAGATCGAGAGGAACTGAATGAGAGCCAGAGAAAGAATGGCAATCATGAGGAAACTTGCTGGCACAAGCTGGGGAGCAGACGAAAGTATACTAAAGAAATTGTACACTGGAAGAGTGAGACCAGTTCTCGAGTATGGCATTGCGGCATGGACAACAGCAGCAAAGGCGAACTTTGACAAAATTAGCAAACTTCAAAACCAAGCCATGAGAGTTATAACAGGAGGCATGAAGTCAACGCCAATTGTAGAACTTGAAAAGATTACAAATCTGCAATCCATGACCGACAGAAGAGACTGCAGGGCCCAGCAGCAAGCAGAGAAACTCAGAAGACTGACTGACCATCCAGTGCATCAGAGACTAAATAATTTTGGAAATGGGACGCTAAAGCGAAGAAACTTTGCAGAAATAGCCAAAGCAAAGATGAGCGAAGACTCTATGAACGCATTAACAACACCAAAGCCCATCCCTACTGTACGCAAACCTACCTGGAGGCAGCATATATTTCCAGAGGTGGTAGAAAATGTACCAGGTATTGGAAACAAGAACAGCCAGACTGAAAAAGAAAGAAGAGACATAACCCTGAGGTACATAACGAAAAACTACCCAAGCATGGACTGGACCCATGCATACACCGACGGTTCTGTAACAAACACAGCACAGAACGGAGGGGCAGGAGCATTTCTGCCTAACCAAATGGCAGGAAAATAACCTCAGGATGACCGCTGTTTTTTTTCGAAAAAATTCAGGTTGACGTCTGACAGCGTACGAAGAAGAAGAAGTCAGCGAACCGGATATGCCAAGACCCTTCTACACCATACACGCGGTGATTCCTGGATAACCGGCTGCAGCAGGACAGGCTGGCTAAGGAGAAGGGGTCGAAGAGGGAAGTTTAACCCGGTACTCAAAAATGCCTACTAAAGTTGGATGTGTTGGAAGGAAATTTGCAAATATCGCAGTCAAGCTGTAAACTACAACACAACACATTTCTTTCTCCGGACTACTTCCTGCTACTTGCAAAGAAAACCTGGTACTCTTCCTTAATTCACCCCAAACAAAGTTCCGTGGGTTCCCCCCATACGTAATTGACAGCTGATGACTGTAGTGGAATCCCCAGTGGTCTGCCGGGGTCTTTGTGTATGACAAGAACAAGAATAGCACTACTGCCCCACAGAGAGCATGTCGTAAGAGGCGAATAACTGTGTGACGCGGCATAACACCGCCATGGTTAGGTGGTTTGTTTAGAGCAGCATATATGGCGCCTAACAGGCTGGGATCTGCTTTGCTCTAGTGTTTGAGTCTATTAAGATGAACTCGCACATCGGTTAACTACCAAACGCAGCGGAGTATTAAGCTGCTCGAGCCTAGCCCGCTAAGCAGCACACCCTTCTCTCGGCTACATCCAGCTCATATCAGAGCTGGGACCTGCACAGGTGCATCTGCCGATGTACAAGTGCAGGTCGACTAAGAACCTAAGACTGTAGCGGAACATTCTATTTCGGGCTCCTAGGAGTACAGGTCGATATAATTTTATGTTAAATAAATCAGTAAGAACTTAGACAAAGCTGGAAGCGTAGAACTGATGATTATGTTCAGTGTTGCGACCAAACTTTTGGAAGAATATACAGTTCTGAATAAGAGCTGATGGAAATTTCCTGACAGGTGGATTGAAATAATTGAACGATCAAATACCATAAGGGATCAAGATGCTGAGCAGCGCATGAGCTGCAGTGATCAGCGACCCATAGCTGACTGCTAGCGTCAGGGCCAGCGAACCATAGCTGCGAAGACCCTTCTACACCTCCACGCGGTGATCCTGGATAACAGGCTGCAGCAGGGCAGACTGACTAAGGAGAAGGGATCGAAGAGGGAATGCTAACCCGTTACTCAAAAAATACTTGTGAAGTTGGATGTGTTGGACCGAAAGGTGCAAATATCACAGTCAAACTGTAAACTACGACACAACACATTCAGTTCTCTGGACTACATTCTGCTACTCAAGCTCTTTCGGGATTTGGTAGCGGGCGATTGAGAACAAACGAAGCCAAGCCAAATACCAGGCCTTTAATTATTGAGGTGGCTAGAATAGAATAATTTCGAAAAAAATGCCGCTGAAAACGTCCGAACCACTTACTTTGAGACGTCTAAGCCACATACGTCCGGCTACAAGAACAAGCGAGCACAGCTACAAATTGTTTAAAGACAGGTCTAGATTAGATATTAGGAAATATCTGTTTAGTCAGAGAGTGGGAAATTCTTGGAATGCATTGCAGTAGGATATAATAGAAGCAGAGTCAGTTAATGCATTCAAAAATAGATTGAATGCTCACAGTATTTTCGGTATCCGCGGAATGAAATAAACTTGTTGTATACAGACTCCGTAGAGCCTTCTAAATCAGTATAATAAAGTTAAGTTAAGAATCAAGCATATGGCTGTGCCCTTTTTCTGCCTGCCATTTACAGTGTAATGATTGGCTTGGCTTGGCTTGTGGCTTGGCTTGTGGCTTGGCTTGTGGCTTGGCTTGGCTTGGCTTGGCTTGGCTTGTGGCTTGGCTTGTGGCTTGGCTTGGGGCTTGGCTTGGCTTGGCTTGGCTTCGTTCTCAACCTCCCGCTACCAAACACTGAAATGGCTTAAGTAGCAGAATGTAGTCCAGAGAACGGAATGCGTTGTGTCGTAGTTTACAGCTTGGCTGCGATATTTGCACCTTTCGGTCCAGCAAGCATTTTTTGAGTACCGGGTTAGTATTCCCTCTTCGACGTCTTCTCCTTATCTAGTCTGACTTCCTGCAGCCTGTTATCCAGGATCACCGCGTGGAGGTGTAGAAGGGTCTTGGCAGCTCTGGTGCGCTGGCCCTGACCCTAGAAGTCAGCTGTGGGTCGCTGACCACTGCAGCTCATGTGCTTATCATCGTCTTGATTCCTGCGCGATGTTTGACAACCCCATAGTAAAAAAGTGAAATATTATGTGACGTCACTTCTGAAAAATCGGGTGCTAAAATGGATTTCCGGTGCTAAAAATAGATATTAATATTTACTTGGGATTAATTAAGGAACAAGTACCCAAATCCCTGTTCAGTGCTTGGTAGCGAAAGTTTGAGAACGAACGACGAAAAAGAATGCTGGCCATACATTCTACGCGTGTCCTCCTACGAATGACTTATAGAAGGTCAGCACTGATCGTGTCTTCCATTTGTGTATATCGTTTCCGATGTTTGAAATTGCTGGAAGGGAACCCACTCAAAACACGCCGGTGTGCAAGCACTGCCAAGGGCAACCAGGATACAAAACACGCCGGTGTGCAAGCACCGACAAGGGCAACCAGGATACAAAACACGCCGGTGTGCAAGCACTGCCAAGGGCAACCAGGATTAAAAATCTCCGCCCCTCTAATTAGCATAAATATTCCAGGAGAATGCCAGACAACACGGACCTGGCCTTGTCCCATGACACGGATAATAAGGTCACTCCAACAAGATCGTGCCAGCACGCGCGCTGTTCGAACTGTGTCCAATCAATCTTGAGAATGGGAACACGTGACGCACTAGGGGATTTGATCGACTTCCCTAGGGACACAGGCTGGGTGAACTAGTGGTTTCGTATTGTTTCCTACTCTCGGCTCCTCTAGGAGCAGAGGCGTCTTGTTAAGTCAGCCGTCGTACTTCAAGACTGGCCAAAAATGATAGACGCAGCCATGGTCATGGACACGGTCATTCGACGCGACGGGTCGTGGTCCTTTCACTTGTCCAATGCCCTACTAATAATTTGTGTCACATGTTTGTCTTTCTTTATTACGCCATATTCCATCTCATACAGTCTATTAGGTTATATTAGGACGTGTCGGCCATCCCATGGATGTGTGTGTGCGTCGCTATGTACAGCGTCTTTACGCTGCAGTGACGTGAGCCTTTGGCCGCCTTGTGTTCTCCCACGATAGGCCCATGTCTGCGCCATCATTCCAGGGAAGAAGACTAACGTCTGGTCAGGCCCAACCTACTGGTCAGACATGTTAGTCAGGGTCAGGCACAACATACCGATCGGGCGTCTAAGTCAGGGTCAGGCAAAACCTACTGATCAGACATGTTAGTGGGGTCAAGATGCTGAGCAGCGCATGTGCTGCAATGGTCAGCGACCCATAGCTGACTGCTAGCGAACCATAGCTGCCAAGACCCTTCTACACCTCACGCGGTGATCCTTTATAACACGCTGCAGCAGGGCAGACTGGCTAAGGAGAAGGGGTCGAAGAGGGAATGCTAACCCGGTACTAAAAACATGCTTACTGAAGTCGGATGTGCTGGATCGAAAGGTGCAAATATCGCAGTCAAGCTGTAAACTACGACACAACGCATTCCGTTCTCTGGACTACGTTCTGATACTTAAGCCATTTCAGTGTTTGGTAGCGGGAGATTGAGAACGAACGAAGCCAAGCCAAGACATGTTAGTCAGGGTCAGGCACAACATGCTGGTCAGACATGTTAGTCAGGGTCAGGCACAACATGCTGGTCAGGCGTGTTAGTCAGGGTCAGGCACAACATGCTGGTCAGGCGTGTTAGTCAGGGTCAGGCAGAATTCTGACCAAGTCTTGACTTCCACGTAGTCCTCTCTGGAAACGGGCTGTTCCTCTTGGCAGCCTGACGAGGGATCGACGTGATTCTCCCAGTAACAAACAACACACAGATGAAGCTAAGCATGGCACAACCGCCTGGGGAGTGGTTGGGGGGCCGATCCACCTTCATCAGCACGCTGGGAATATGAGAAAAGCTGCTGTAACCCGCAACAAAAGGCCGTTTTCAGGGCGAAGAAAAGGAGTGAACCTATTCGCTGTGGGCATTCATCATCCCCACAACAACAACTTCATTCCAACATTGTCCATATCAGGGCAGCTTCCGAGACCCACTCAACCGAGCTATTGGGTCCTTCTGGTTGTGGTGGAGGGCTGTGAATGAGCTGACAGCAGCCATCGAGACCAGGGTCTGTGCCCCTTAAATGACCAAGTTCATATTCTGCTAAACATTGGCGGCCCTGGAAACAGACTGAACGATGCAGGCCTGACTAGTAGATTAGGGAAGAAAGGGGGGGGGTGGAGTAATCCCGTCCCAAACATGCCTTGCTTAAATCGGATTTGTCGGGCCGAGAGGCTTAGATATCGCAGCCATGCTGTAAACTATGATAGGATGTCGCAAGTGGCATTGTTCACGACGAAGAAAAGAAAACAGGAGAAGGCGAGGCAAAGGAACAGGAAGAAGAAGAGGGAAAGGAGGA
>JAVGWX010000024.1:17320668-17343168 GCA_036924085.1 Ariolimax columbianus | reverse complement strand
AGAGTTACGTTACGCAGACGACACAGTGATACTATCAAGAAGTGCAGAAGGGCTAGAATAGATACTTTCATCGGTACTTGGACACAGTAAAGATCAAAGCCTGTTTATAAACATTAAGCAAAACAAAGATAATGACCACCGACAAAACAGAGCCTGTGTTTTTCCTGTGGCAGCTTATGGCTGCGAATCATGGACGATTACCAAAACTTCTAGACAAAGAATCGAATCCTTCGAGTCAAAATGTTACAGAAAGATCCTCAGAATACCCTGGACAGAGAAAAAGACAAATACAGACATTCGACAAGATTTGAGCATAGAGGAGAACTGGTTTATCAATTCAATTATGGCCAGAAAATACAAATACTTTGGTCACATCAAGAGACACAACGGTCTCGAGAGAACAGTGATGGAAGGTATGGTGCCAGGCAAAAGAGGAAGGGGTAGACCAAGAAGACGATGGCACCAAGATATCCAGGAATGCCTGAGTATGACTGTGTCGGAGGCTGGAGTTTTGACAAAGGAAAGAGTTTCTTTCACACAGACTGTGAAGGGAGCGATGTTCTATAAAGGGTATGCTACATCATGATGATGATTGCATGATGGTATGTGGTATCGTCGGGAGAGGATACTAACGTATGGTCAGTAAAAACATACTGATCGGACAATGTTAGTCAGGGTCAGGCAAAACATACTGATCGGACAATGTTAGTCAGGATCAGGCAAAACATACTGATCGGACAATGTTAGTCAGGATCAGGCAAAACATACTGATCGGACAATGTTAGTCAAGATCAGGCAAAACATACTGATCGGACAATGTTTGTCAGGATCAGGCAAAACATACTGATCGGACAACGCTAGTCAGCGTTATGCAAAATTTACTGACCAAGACTCCCAGCTCAGATGTCTACCTCAGTACTCTTTACAAGCAGGCTGCTTCATGGCAGTCTGGCTAACGAGGTAGGTGTTCGATGCGATTCCCGTAGTTAGATGTCCATCGCAATCGGTAATGTCTTGATGATGTAATTTCGCTGTATTTAGATAATAGCGAGGAAGTAACTGCGCTGGCGGTGGAACTCACTTTCTTGTTCCGAGCTACCTTGCAACAGTAGCAAGATATAAGTCGAGACGACTGGAAGTATCTCAGGATGCAGGCACTCTGGTACCACCTTCTATGAGACCAGGTGTCGCTTGAAATCTGCTGGGGTCAATCGCCCCTTCCCCCCGCCCCCCGTTTCTGTTCATGGCTTTGAGAGGCGAGTGCCTTACCTCTCGCTAGCCACATAACCAAGACCTGTTGTTACGGCCACGCAGTCCCCTTTTTACGACATATTCTCTGTGGGGCGAGAACCCCTAGAATAATTTGAGTAGATTTTTAACTTTAATTTTTTCCGAGCAGCAGCCCCCTTTAGGCCTACTCTTTTCGATTTCCAACTGCTAAAGTATTTTTAACGTGCGCCTCACTGCATACGGGTGTCTGATCTCACTACTCAGAGATAAGGGGAAATATTTACCGGATCATCCACGTGAAAACGTTCCGGTCTCCACCGGGATTTGATCCCATGACCTACAGCCCCCGAGTCGAACACCTTACCTCGAGACCACTGGGTCCCCCACCCGAGGCGAACACCTTACCTCGAGACAACTGGGTCCACCTAACTCTCTTTTCAGAGCGCACAAAAGAGTAAACAAACTCATTGTGAACATTCAACAACAACAACAACAACCCCAATGTTATACTCTACCGAGATCAAGACGCCGAGCAGCGCATGAGCGATGCCTGTCTTAATGCCAAGCCCTGTCGTTTATGCTCAGGTGGGACTCTATACCTGCAACGTGCGACAATATTCTGCCTGCATAGTGTATAACGATTTATGTCCAGGTGGGATGCCTGACCCTGGTCTGAGTACGTCAGAGTGGCGTTTTGGTAGCCAAGTTGGAGCAACGTGAACGCAGCATATGTGACACATATCTCGCACGGTAGCCAGAATTAGATTGTGTAGGTTACTGGGAGCCCTTTAGTATACACTGCTGTCGGGGCTAAAGTCTTCTTCTTCATCATCATCATCTTTCAGTTTCGAACAGGACTTACGGGATCAAGATGCTGAGCAGCGCATGAGCTGCAGTGGTCAGCGACCCATAGCTGACTGCTAGCGTCAGGGCCAGCTAACCAGAGCTGCCAAGACCCTTCTAGACCTCCACGCGGTGATCCTGGATAACAGGCTGCAGCAGGACAGACTGGCTAAGGAGAAGGGATCGAAGAGGGAATGCTAACCCGGTACTAAAAAAATGCTTGCTGAAGTCGGATGTGTTGGGCCGAAAGGTGCAAATATCGCAGTCAAGCTGTAAACTACAACACATCGCATTTCGTTCTCTGGACTACATTCTGCTATTTAAGCCCTTTTAGGATTTGGTAGCGGGAGATTGAGAACGAACGAAGCCAAGCCAGGTCAAGCCATATTCTACAGAAAAACTGGACATGGCTCAATGAAGCGACATCATTGTGCCAGTTAGGCCACATAAATGCTTAGTCCCTTTTCTTGCTGAAATTATCAGCGACAGAGCACAAACTTCGTGTCTTCCGCAAATGCTCTGAAAATGTTCCATGTCTTCGTCGGGTACCCCTTAACAGCTGGGAGAAGAGGTCATTCCTTGTATAAATGTGACCCATGCCCGGTCAGAACACGACGTGATTTGAACCACACCACTGCCCCACATGGAGCATGTCGTAAGTGACGACAAAATGTGTGATGTGGCATAACACGGACCATGGCTATGTGGTTTGTTAAGGACAGCATATACAGCATCAGAAGAAAGAATAAATATACTCGTATTGCATCATCATAGCATGAGAGAACGTGTGGTGGAAATCCATAGTAGCTGACCTTCGATGTGGTCATGGCACCTGAACTGACCAGCCAACCTTCCCTGTGGTGATGGCACCTGAACTGACCAGCCAACCTTCGATGTGGTCATGGCACCTGAACTGACCAGCCAACCTTCCCTGTGGTGATGGCACCTGAACTGACCAGCCAACCTTCGATGTGGTCATGGCACCTGAACTGACCAGCCAACCTTCCCTGTGGTGATGGCACCTGAACTGACCAGCCAACCTTCGATGTGGTCATGGCACCTGAACTGACCTGCTAACCTTCGATGTGGAGACGGCACCTGAACTAACCAGCCGACCTTCGATGTGGAGACGGCACCTGAACTAACCAGCCGACCTTCCCTGTGGTGATGGCACCTGAACTGACCAGCCAACCTTCGATGTGGAGATAGCACCTGAACTGACCAGTCGACCTTCTCTGTGGTGATGGCACCTGAACTGACCAGCCAACCTTCGATGTGGAGATGGCACCTGAACTGACCAGCCAACCTTGGATGTGGAGATGGCACCTGAACTGACCAGCCGACCTTCTCTGTGGTGATGGCACCTGAACTGACCAGCCAACCTTCCCCATGGTGATGGCACCTGAACTGACCAGCCGACGTCGATTGTTGAGATGGCACCTGAACTAACCATCCTACCTAGATTGTGGGAGATGGCACCTAAACTGACCAGCCGACCTAGATTCTGGAGATGGCACCTGAACTTTGCAGCCGACCTCGGATGTGGGAGATGGAACATCAAATGACCAGATGGCCTTGATTGTAGAGATGGGATCAAGATGCTGTGCAGTGCATGAGCTGTAGCAGTCAGCTACCCAAAGTTGACTGTAAGAGTCAGCTACCCAAAGTTGACTGTAAGAGTCAGCTACCCAAAGTTGACTGTAAGAGTCAGCTACCCAAAGTTGACTGTAAGAGTCAGCTACCCAAAGTTGACTGTAAGAGTCAGCTACCCAAAGTTGACTGTAAGAGTCAGCTACCCAAAGTTGACTGCAAGAGTCAGCTACCCAAAGTTGACTGTAAGAGTCAGGGTCAGCGAACCAGAGCTGTCAAGACCCTTCTCCACCTCCACGTGGTGATCCTGGACAACAGCCTACAATAGTAGAAACGGGCTGAAGAGAAAGGGATCGAAGCGGGAAGGCTAACCCGGTACCCAAAAATGCCAGCTGAAGTTGGATGTGTCGAACTGAAATTTGCAAAACGCAATCAAGCTGTAAACTAGCGACACAACGCATTCTGTTCTCCGAATAACATTCTGCTGCTTGCATAGTCCTTTACCTTGGTAGAGGGGGCTTGAGAGCGGACGACGAAGAAGAAAAAGAAGATGACCGTTTAACTGGACAGCCGACCTTCGATGTGAAGCTGACACTTTAACTGGACAGCCAACCTTCGTTGTGAAGCTGACACTTTAACTGGACAGCCGACCTTCCATGTAGAGATGGCACTTGAACTGACGTGTGGTATATCTGCCTCACCTCACTTCACCAAGACGAATATAATAACACGAAGGGGTGCAGCTTGCGGGCTGTGCCTGACAGGCACTACGGCACAGCACAAATACGCACACACAAACACACACATAACCACATAACGACTTTTAAATATTGATATAAGGGACGACGAGGCTAAAGTCTGGTCAGGCAAAGCACACTGGTTAGACAATGTTAGCCAGGGTCAGGCAAAGCACACTGATCAGACAATGTTAGCCAGGGTCAGGCAAAGCACACTGGTCAGACAATGTTAGCCAGGGTCAGGCAAAGCACATTGGTCAGACAATGTTAGCCAGGGTCAGGCAAAGCACACTGGTCAGACAATGTTAGCCAGGGTCAGGCAAAGCACACTGGTCAGACAATGTTAGCCAGGGTCAGGTAAAGCACACTGGTCAGACAATGTTAGCCAGGGTCAGGCAAAGCACACTGGCCAGACAATGTTAGCCAGGGTCAGGCAAAGCACACTGGTCAGACAATGTTAGCCAGGGTCAGGCAAAGCACACTGGTCAGACAATGTTAGCCAGGGTCAGGCAAAGCACACTGATCAGACAATGTTAGCCAGGGTCAGGCAAAGCACACTGGTCAGACAATGTTAGCCAGGGTCAGGCAAAACACACTGGTCAGACAATGTTAGCCAGGGTCAGGCAAAGCACACTGGTCAGACAATGTTAGCCAGGGTCAGGCAAAGCACACTGATCAGACAATGTTAGCCAGGGTCAGGCAAAGCACACTGATCAGACAATGTTAGCCAGGGTCAGGCAAAACACACTGGTCAGACAATGTTAGCCAGGGTCAGGCAAAGCACACTGATCAGACAATGTTAGCCAGGGTCAGGCAAAACACACTGATCAGACAATGTTAGATAGGGTCAGGCAAAGCACACTGATCAGACAATGTTAGCCAGGGTCAGGCAAAGCACACTGATCAGACAATGTTAGCCAGGGTCAGGCAAAGCACACTGATCAGACAATGTTAACCAGTGTCAGGCAAAGCACACTGATCAGACAATGTTAGCCAGGGTCAGGCAAAGCACACTGGTCAGACAATGTTAGCCAGGGTCAGGCAAAGCACACTGGTCAGACAATGTTAGCCAGGGTCAGGCAAAGCACACTGGTCAGACAATGTTAGCCAGGGTCAGGCAAAGCACACTGGTCAGACAATGTTAGCCAGGGTCAGGCAAAGCACACTGGTCAGACAATGTTAGCCAGAGTCAGGCAAAGCACACTGGTCAGACAATGTTAGTCGGGGTCAGATAAAGCACACTGGTCAGACAATGTTAGCCAGGGTCAGGCAAAGCACACTGGTCAGACAATGTTAGCCAGGGTCAGGCAAAACACACTGGTCAGACAATGTTAGCCATGGTCAGGCAAAACACACTGGTCAGACAATGTTAGCCAGGGTCAGGCAAAGCACACTGGTCAGACAATGTTAGCCAGGGTCAGGCAAAGCACACTGATGAGACAATGTTAGCCAGGGTCAGGCAAAGCACAGTGGTCAGACAATGTTAGCCAGGGTCAGGCAAAGCACACTGATCAGACTATGTTAGCCAGGGTCAGGCAAAGCACACTGATCAGACAATGTTAGCCAGGGTCAGGCAAAGCACACTGATCAGACAATGTTAGCCAGGGTCAGGCAAAGCACACTGATCAGACAATGTTAGCCAGGGTCAGGCAAAGCACACTGATCAGACAATGTTAGCCAGGGTCAGGCAAAGCACACTGATCAGACAATGTTAGCCAGGGTCAGGCAAAGCACACTGGTCAGACAATGTTAGCCAGGGTCAGGCAAAACACACTGGTCAGACAATGTTAGCCATGGTCAGGCAAAGCACACTGGTCAGACAATGTTAGCCAGGGTCAGGCAAAGCACACTGGTCAGACAATGTTAGCCAGGGTCAGGCAAAACACACTGGTCAGACAATGTTAGCCAGGGTCAGGCAAAGCACACTGATCAGACAATGTTAGCCAGGGTCAGGCAAAGCACACTGATCAGACAATGTTAGCCAGGGTCAGGCAAAGCACACTGGTCAGACAATGTTAGCCAGGGTCAGGCAAAGCACACTGGTCAGACTATGTTAGCCAGGGTCAGGCAAAGCACACTGATCAGACTATGTTAGCCAGGGTCAGGCAAAGCACACTGATCAGACAATGTTAGCCAGGGTCAGGCAAAGCACACTGATCAGACAATGTTAGCCAGGGTCAGGCAAAGCACACTGATCAGACAATGTTAGCCAGGGTCAGGCAAAGCACACTGATCAGAAAATGTTAGCCAGGGTCAGGAGAAATATACTGGCCAAGACCCTCACCTGACTTCCTCCTTGGTCGTCCTGGAAGCGGGCAGTTTTCGAGGACAACAATCTGGCTAACAAGGTGAAGTTTGACGTGATCTCCGTAGTAGTGAGTGACACGCAGATGAAGCCAAGCATTGCATAACCACTTGGAGGACCCCGGTCCACTTCATCAACACGCTCGGGTTGTCAGGAAAGCTACTGCAACCTGCCACAAGCTCCGTCCTTTTCAGGGCGCACAAACGGGCTACCAACCTATTGTGGGCATTAGAAACCAACCAACCAGCCAGCCAGCCAGCCATCCATCCAACCAACCAACCATCCAACCAGCCATCCATCTAACCAACCAGCCAGCCAGCCAGGCATCCATCCAACCATCCATCCATCCAACCAACCAACTAACCAGCCAGCCATCCATCCAACCAACCAATCCAAGCAACTAACCAGCCAGCCAGCCAGCCATCCATCCATCCAACCATCCATCCATCCAACCAACCAACTAACCAGCCAGCCATCCATCCAACCAACCAACCAATCCAAGCAACCAACCAGCCAGCGAACCAACCAACCAAACCAACCATATTGATATAACATAAAAGACAATGTCCGACATGAGATATCTACACATGACCGCAGGCGTGTTAGAGGAAGACAGATTGAGTAACGAAAGACACTCGAAAAAGCCTCGGGCACATCCCCTGAGTGGAATCCATGTCCAGACAGAAGATGTGCTGGTTGGGTCATCTCATGAGAATGGCCCCTGATTAGCTTCCCCCGTGAGCTTACAATGCCCAATGGTCTGGTTTCCGAGCGAGAGGGCGACCGAGTGAATGATGGATAGACGACGGATAAACGACTTTCCAGCGACATGGATTGATGACGTAATCCGAGATTCATCTGGCCCAGAAGAGGCAACTTAGACTCCACGCGCAGTTCATGAAAAGAAATATTAAACATAGGAGCAAGGAAGTGATATTCAAACTGTATAAAGCATTAGTTAGACCTAGATTGGAGTACTGTGTACAGGTGTGGAGTCCTTATCATAGAGGAGATATAAACATGCAGGAAAGGATACAAAAAAGAGCGACAAAACTGATAGTGGGATTTTGGAATTACAGTTTCACTCCGAGGCGCTGCTGTTCTGTTAACCTTGTCCGCCCCCCCCCCCTCTTTAGCGCTGCTGGTCTGTTAATCCTCGCCCCCTTTTGGCGCTGCTGTTCTGATAATCTTGTCCCCCCCCCCCCCTTTAGCGCTGCTGTTCTGTTAATCTTGCCCCACAACGACACGCGCTGTTGCTCTCGTAATCTTGCTTCTGCCCATGGCAATGCTGTTCTATTAATCGTGCCTCCTCCTCCTCCCTTTTTTGGCTCTGCTGTTCTGTTAATCTTGCCCCTCCCCTCCACCCTTTTTCCCTTTGCTCTGCTGTTCTGCTAATCGTGATTTCCTCCCCCCCCCCCCCTCCTTTTTTGGCTTTACTGTTCTGTTAATCTTGCTCCACCCCTATGAGATATTTGTACCTTTCGGTCCGACACATCCAACTTCAGCAGGCATTTTTTGGGTACAGGGGTAGCCTTCCCTCTTCGATCCCTTCTCCTTAGTCAGTTTACTTTATGTAGCCTGTTATCCAGGATTATCATATGAAGGCATAAAAGGGTCTCAGCAGCTCTGATTAGCTTGCCCAGTCGCTAGCAGTCAGCTTTGAGTCGCTAACCCTGCCGATAGCAGTCAGCTTTGAGTCGCTAACCCTGCCGCTAGCAGTCAGCTTTGAGTCGCTAGCTGCTATAGCTGTTCATGATCCTGATTCCCGTACAACATTCCAATCAACAAACACATCTATGATATGTTTGTCAAAGTGGTTACACTACGGGTAATACCACTGACTGACTGAGGGGAAGACATTCAAGCCCTCATCTTCTGCCATGGTGTATTCTTCTACCTTATTTACTAAGTCGCTCCTTTCTAAACCTAGGGTGTAGAGTCTTCTACCTAACCTACTTAGTCCCTCCCCTTCATTCATGTGGTGTAGAGCTTTCCTCCTTACTGAGTTACTCATCTTCTTTCCGAGAGTATAGAGTCTTCTACCTTACTTATTTAGTCGCTCACCGCGTAGAGGTGTAGAATGGTCTTGGCAGCTCTGATTTGCTGGCTCTGATGGTAGGAGTCAGCTCTGGTTCGCTAACCCTGACGCTAGCATCAGCCCTGGTTCGCTAACCCTGGCGCTAGCAGTCAGCCCTGGTTTGCTAACCCTAGCGCTAGAAATCAGATCTGGTTCGCTAACCCTGGCGCTAGCAATCAGCTCTGGTTCGCTAACCCTGGCGCTAGCAGTCAGCTCTGGTTCGCTAACCCTGGCGCTAGCAGTCAGCCCTGGTTCGCTAACCCTGGCGCTAGCAATCAGCTCTGGTTCGCTAACCCTGGCGCTAGCAATCAGCTCTGGTTCGCTAACCCTGGCGCTAGCAATCAGCTCTGGTTCGCTAACCCTGGCGCTAGCAATCAGCTCTGGTTCGCTAACCCTGACGCTAGCATTCAGCTTTGGGTGGCTAGCCGCTGCCGCTGTCGCTCATGCACTGCTCAGCATTACGTAATTCCCCGATAAGTGTTACAGAAAGACCGGACAGTTGTAAAATTTAGCCAAAAAAATACTGTCAAATGTAATTGGCCAACGTTTATAAGATCCGCTACGTCGAACAACTTCAAAAAGTTCCATCATTGCGAAGATTTTCTGTTTGAGGGGGCGGGTGTGTTATTTTGGTGTTTATTATTATTACTTTCTAATTTATTTATTTTTTTGTGTGGGGAAATGTTGCGCCTGGCGTGGTTTCTAAGACGTCTGTCTCTGGTTCAGGAGGTCGCGGGTTCAAATCATTGTGGAGTCCTGAATTTTGTCACGTGAAGTTTCTGATCTTTTCCGGATCTCTGGGTAGTGGATATTGGACACCCGTGTACAGTGCCGCGCATGTTAAAAATTCCACGGCAGATGGGAAGCGAAAAGTGTAGGCCCAACGGTCGCTGAAAAATTCAAAATGATGTAAAAAATCTAGCCGATCTATTACGGGTCGTGCATTGTGCTGGTATTCTCTGGTGCTACGGAGGTCGTGCTTTGTGCTGGCATTCTCTGGTGCTACGGAGGTCGTGCTTTGTGCTGGCATTCTCTGGTGCTACGGAGGTCGTGCTTTGTGCTGGCATTCTCTGGTGCTACGGAGGTCGTCTATTGTGCTGGCATTCTCTGGTGCTACGGAGGTCGTCTATTGTGCTGGCATTCTCTGGTGCTACGGAGGTCGTCTATTGTGCTGGCATTCTCTGGTGCTACGGAGGTCGTCTATTGTGCTGGCATTCTCTGGTGCTACGGAGGTCGTCTATTGTGCTGGCATTCTCTGGTGCTACTGAGGTCGTCTATTGTGCTGGCATTCTCTGGTGCTACGGAGGTCGTCTATTGTGCTGGCATTCTCTGGTGCTACGGAGGTCGTTTATTGTGCTGGCATTCTCTGGTGCTACGGAGGTCGTCTATTGTGCTGGCATTCTCTAAAAATATGGAGAAGAACAATGGACTTTTGGTTGGTTGGGTTGGGTTGGGTTGGGTTGGGTTGGGTTTGGGTTTGGTTTGGTTTGGGTTGGGTTGGGTTGGGTTGGGTTGGTTGGTTGGTTGGTTGTTGTTGTTTTTGTTGTTGTTTCGAATGCCCATAATGAGTAGATCTACTTTATTATGCGCCCTGCAAAGGACGTTAAGTGGCGGGTTGCAGTAGCTTTCCTTACATCCGAGCGTCCTGATGAAGGTGGTTGTTCTATGCCTGGCTTCATCTGAGTGTCGCTTACTACTACTGATATCACGTCGATCCTTCCCCTTGTTAGCCAGGCTCCTATGAAAACTACCCGTTTCCAGGAAGGGCTACTAGGAAGCCGAGGTGAGGATCGGGTCCAGTATGTTTTGCCTGACCCTGACAAACATGTCTGATTAGTATATTTTGCCTGACCAGACGTTAGTCTTCCTTCCCATCCTTATGGGTTAAACCGCGTGCAATGACGTTGATTCTTCGACTAAACTAAAACTAAACTCTCGAATAATTTTGCGCCAATGACACCTGCCCATTGAACCCTCCCCCACGCTACGCCACTGCAGTAACAGTGAACACGGGCAGAAATTCATGTGAACGGTCAACCACTTACACCAGTTTTCAAGATTAATAGAGAAGTGTCCGAACTTTTACAAAAGGTTTGACCAAGCACATCCAGATGGAGTACACGATGTGTGCAAACATACATTTTCTGCCCTTGCACTGGGCCAGTAGCAAGGTCACGTCGTGACCTCTGGCAATCCTCATCAACGTCCCTTCCGTCCTTTGTTGCAGACGACAAGAGCTCATTAAGAATGGCGGCTCAGCAAACGTTTGCAAACACCACTCGTGCCGATGTCAGAGACACCCAGATTTATCGTGCACACCAGACTGTGAAATAGAGAGAATTCTCCAGAGAAAATTTGAAGTGACAAAATCGTCAATTATATTTGGATAATGAAGAATTGTTATTAACCATTCTATAACCTCTTCAGGGAGTGCCGAAGCAAAAAGGAAGTGCAATGTAGAGGTCTCTTGCAAATAGCTAATGATGGGTTGAGAACGTTTGCAAACAAATACACCTCGGGGCAAAATTAAGCTGTGATTATCTCTCTCTCTCTCTCTCTCTCTCTCTCTCACTCGGCCTTTCACGGGATAAAAGAATAAAGCTGAATATTCAGCTCTGAACACAATCTGGAGGTGAAACGCTTTCGTTAACAGGTGTTTGTGATGTCCCTATGGCTGTAGCAAAGGATTAACGTATTCTAATTCTTTCTTATTTAACGGGGAACTGAGATGCTAGTCCTGTCAAGGACAATATACTGATCAGGACGTCGTGTCTGGGTCAGGCACAATATACTGACCAACGCCACACCTCACTTTCAGTTAGCGTTCCCTGGGAAAAGGATGTTTTAAAGGCTAACGAGATGTAATAGTAGTAGTATTAGCAGCAGTAGTAGTAGTAATAGTGGTAGTAGTAGTTGTAACGGCAGCAGTAGTAATAGCAGTAGTAGTTGTAGTAGTAGTAGTAGTAGTAGTAGTAGTTGTAGCGGCAGCAGTAGTATTAGCAGTAGTAGTTGTAGTAGTAGATGTAGTAGTAGTAGTAGTAGTAGTAGTATTAGCTGTAGTTGTAGCAGTAGTTGAAGTAATAGCAGCAGAAGTAGTAGTGGTAGTAGTAGAGGTTGTTGTTGTTTGCGAATGCCCACAATGAGTAAGTTACTCTTTTGTGCGCCCTGAAAAGGACGTAAAGTGACGGGTTGCAGTAGCTTTCGTCACATCCCGAGCGTGCTGAAGAAGGCGGACCGGTGTCCTCCTGGCAGTTGGGATATGCTTGGCTTCATGTGCGCGTCGCTCACTACTACAGGGATCACGTCGATCTCTCACCACGTTAGCCAGGCTGCCATGAAAACAGCCTGTTTCCAGGGAGGGCTCCTAGGAAGCCGAGGGTCTTGGCCAGTATGTTTTGCCTGACCAGATGTAATTCTTCCTCTCCATAGTACTAGTTCTTGTAGTATCGACAGTAGTTATAGTAGCCGCGTCAGTAGTAGTTATTGTAGTAGTTGTAGCGTCAGTAGTAGTAGTAGTAGTAGTAGCAGTAGTAGTAGCAGCAGCAGTAGTAGTAGTAGTAGTAACAGTATCAGTAGTAATAGTAGTAGTAGCAGTAGTAGTAGTAGTAACAGTATCAGTAGTAGTAGTAGCAGTAGTAGCAGTAGTAGTAGTAGTAACAGTATCAGTAGTAATAGTAGTAACAGTATCAGTAGTAATAGTAGAATTAATAGAAGTAATAGTAGCAGCAGCAGCAGCAGCAGCAGCAGCAGTAGTAGTAGTAGTAGTAGTAGTAGTAGTAGTAGTAGTAGTAGTAGTAGTAGCAAAAGTAGTAGTAGTAGTAGCAAAAGTAGTAGTAGTAGCACTAACTACTTGTCAGTGTAACGAATATAAAGGAAAATAAATATTTATATTTGCCAGGGCTAGTTCCCCTGATCAATGAAAATATCATTACACGATAATCTCCACTTAAAACATCCCAACTGCCTAACATCTCTGCCAGACCTGATGAGGTCCTTGAATACACATGCTTGTTATTTCGCGGATCATCTCATGTTTTCCCGTTCGTCACATGTCCATCACTGGACACAAAAAAATTGATTATGTGGATTATGTGGAGCTGGACATCTGCGCATGCGCTGCACGGATTACTTTGCAAAATCGTAAATGTGGAGAGGTTCTCAAGATGGTGGGTCGTTGGCGCACTCTTTGGTTCCAGCGAGGATGTGGCACGAAATCATAGCTTGTATGTTTTTATTTACTCTTCTTCTTTGCGTTCAGGATCTTTTGGTCATGCTATATATGCAGGCCAGTCGCCATGATGAAGTCTGTAGTCTTCACCAGGTCGGAGCGGCTGCCCCACAGCTTTTGTCTCAGCTCCGCACCCTCTAGCCAGGTCTGGCATCTCATTTCCCTATAGATTGGGCATTCCTGTAGAATGTGCTCAGGGTTCTGGCACCCTGTTCCACATGGGCACTCATCGGTGTGTGAGATCTTCAGTCGGTATAGATGTTTCAGTAGTCTGCAGTGTCCAGTTCTCAGGGGAAATAAGGTAGTTTGTTGATTTCTTTTGAGTTGGTGAATTGGGTCTGGTGTACTGCCTATGTTTCTGTCTTCTCTCCATTGGTGTGTATACTGATTTCTGATGATGTTCTTGATTTCTCTGTATGGTACTCGGTGATTAAATTGTGCCTTTTTGCTGCCATCTTTTGCCATAGCATCAGCTCTCTCGTTGCCCGTGATTCCGCAATGGGAGGGTAGGCACTGGAGTGCTATTGTTGAGGATCTCTGGAGTTTTCCTAGTTCTGCTCTGATCTCTGATAACAGTGGTTCGTTGTTTGTTTTTTGTATTGTCTCAAATAGTTCTCTGCAGTCTGTGAATACATCTATATTTGTTGGAGGTAGCCTTTCTGTTTGAAGTTGTTATTTACTATTTAACCCTTTTGGGAAGTATAGAATTGGGGACACTACCACTTGGTGAAATATCGCAACATTTCGCATGGTTTCCCAGCGATCTCTTCTCTTTATTCGGCAGCACCTAGTGAGTTCAAGTAGCCGGGTACCGGGTCGCGACATTTTGCAGAATTAGTTACGGGTGAATGACCAAACCAGCTGTGGGGAACGGGTGAATGCCCAAACCAGCTGTGGGGGACGGGTGAATGTACAGATGCAGCGTGTTGGACGGGTAGATGCACAGACTTTGATCGTGTGGGACGGGTAGATGTACAGACTTTGTCCATGTGGGACGGGTAGATGTACAGACTTTGTCCATGTGGGACGGGTAGATGTACAGACTTTGTCGATGTGGGACGGGTAGATGCACAGACTTTGTCCATGTGGGACGGGTAGATGTACAGACTTTGTCCATGTGGGACGGGTAGATGCACAGACTTTGTCCATGTGGGACGGGTAGATGCCCAGACTTTGCTCGTGTGGGACGGGTAGATGCCCAGACAGACGGGTCGACGAGCAGTAGTGCGTTGTTTAAGTATTTCGGCTACACAGGAGGAGCAGCAGGGCAACAGGACTCTGTCAAGTTCAAATGAGAGATAAACTGGATGGGGACGACAGATAAACTGGATGGGGATAAGAGATAAACTGGATGGGGACGAGAGATAAACTGGAAGGGGACGAGAGATAAACTGGATGGCGGCGAGAAATAAATTGGGTGGTGGCGAGAGATAAACTGGATGGTGGCGAGAGATAAACTGGATCGTGACGAGAAATAAACTGGATGAGGAGAGAAGATTGTCAGATGGGTGAGGGAAATAAATATGATGTGCTTATAGCAAGCTTCGATGTCGCTGATGATGAAGAAGAAGAAAGGAGGAGGAGTAGTAGAAGAGAAGGACAAAGACGAAGTAGGAGGAGAGAAAAGAGAGTCGATAGATGAAGGAAGAATGGAGAAGATGAGAAGAAAGAAGATGATGATGATTATGATGGCAGTTAAGAAACAGAAAAGCACAGTTTGAGAAACACTGGTTGTGACTGGTGCCTGTGATTGGAGTTGCTGGCCTTGGAATTAAGGGGTAGCGGATTGTTAGCGTGTTTTGGTGACGTGCCCCGTGCCTCAATGGGGATTTGCATTGCTCCATAGTTTGGACACTGGCACTGCTCGTTAGAGCTGATGAGGGTTGAATGAAGAGGATTGGGTGGCTGATGTGATGAAGGACTGAATTTGGAAGAGTACACGGGGAAATTAATATCAGAGTGAAAATGAAATATGGAGAGAAGGAAATAGAGTGAAGAAATGAAATAAAGTGAGAGAGAATGAAATAGAGAGAGAGAGACAGAGAGAGAGAAACAGAGAGAGGGAGAAAGAAACAATGAAATAGAAAGATTAAAAAACGAAAGGGGGAAATAGAGGGAGAGAGAAATATAAACCGAAAGAAAGAGAGAGGAAGAAATTGAGAGAGAGAGAGAGAGAAAAAGCGAAATGATGAAATAGAGTGAGAGAGATATAATAGAATGCAGCGAATAAAATTGAGAGAGAAAAAGCGAAAGGATTAAATTGAATGAGAGAATGAAAAAAAGAAAGAGATAATGAAATAGAGAGAGTGAATTAAATAGGATGAAATATAGTGAGAGATATATAATGAAATAGAGAGAGTGAAAAAGGTTGAGAGAAAGAGCGATGAAATAATAGAGGGAATGACAGATAGAAAATGAAATAGAAAGAGAGAAATAGAGAGAAGAAGAAAGAATGAAATAACAAATGAAACATGTATATGATGAAATAGAGGGAGACAGCAATATAGACCGAAAGAAATCTAAACAATGAAATAGAGAGATATAGGCTGAGCAACGCATGAGCTGCAGTGGTTAGCGACCCATAGCTGACTGCTAGCGTCAGGGCCAGCGAACCAGAGCTGCCAAGACCCTTCTACACCTCCACGCGGTGATCCTGGATAACATGCTGCAGCAGGGCAGACTGGCTAAGGAGAAGGGATCGAAGAGGGAATGCTAACCCGTTACTCAAAAAATGCTTGCTGAAGTTGGATGTGTTGGACCGAAATGTGCAAGTATCGCAGTCAAGCTGTAAACTATGACACAACGCATTCCGTTCTCTGGACTACATTTCTGCTACTTAAGCCCTTTCAGGGTTTGGTAGTGGGAGATTGAGAACGAACGAAGAAGAGGAGGAGAAGAGAGATATAAAGTGAAAGGATTAAATAGTCAAAGATAATGCCGCGTAACGCAGTGGTTAGCGCGCTGGCTTCGCATCTGAGTGGTCATGGGTTCATTCCCCAGTTGAGGCGGTAATGTGTATTCAGACCGCAACGGCACCCGGGTCGACCCAGCCTTAAATGGGTACCGGTTCAGTCCGGGAAGTAAAGGCGGCGAGGGAGAGGAGATGGCTACCGCCCTCATATAGCCGAGCCTTTGAAATGTGAGATCGCTAACATCTCACACCTCTACGGCAGAAATGCTATGGGTTACTTTACTTTTAATGCAATGTAATAACAGATAACTATATATATATATATATATAGAGAGAGAGAGAGAGAGGAGGAGGAGGAGGAGGAATGAAATAAGATGAAATAGAGCGAAAGAGTTATCATGGATTTGAGATACTGAAATAGAGTGAGAGAAAGAGAGGTGATGTAATTAACAGAGAGAATGAAATATATCTACAAAATGAAATAGAGAAGTAGATAATGAAAGAAAGAAAATTAAAGAGAGAGAGAGAGAGAGAGAGAGAGAGAGAGAGAGAGAAATTACGAAAAAGAGAGAAAGAAATAGAAAGATAATAAAGGTGAGATTGAAATAGAGTGAGATAATGAAATAGAGATACAGACAATGAAATCGAGATAAAGAGTGAAATGAAGTGTATGTGTGAGAGAGAGAGAGAGAGAGAGAGAGAGAGAGAGAGAGAGAGAAAGAGAGAGAGTGAGAGAAAATGAAGTAAAGATAGAATGAAATAGAGCGAAAATGAAAAAGAGAGGAAAAGAGAGAAGGAAATAGAGAGCGAGAAAAAAGAGATAGATTGAAATAGAGTGAAAGATAATGAAATAGATTAAGAGAGAAATACATACGGGGAAGAGATGGAGGATTAAATGGAGAAGAGGTGAACGGGTAATGGAGAAGTTATAAGCGGGTTGAGGAGGGGGAATGGACAGGGGAAAGGAGGGGTTAAATGGGAAAGGGATGGGCTAGTTGGGGAGGAGAAAGATGAGCAGGTTGGTGGGAGGATAGCGGGTTGAGAAAGGTGAGATGGACGGGGACGGAGCGAAGGCAGAAAGGATGAGATGTTTGGAGGGGCATACGATGGACTGGTTAGAGGGAAGAGGAGAAGTTTAGGGTGATAAGTTGGCTGAAGGAGGAAGAGACGGGTAGGTTGGAGGAAGAAGAGACGGGCAGTTTGGAGGAAGAGGAAATGGGGAGGTTGGAGGATGAAGAAATGGGGAGGTTGCAGGATGAAGAAATGGGCAGGTTGGAGGAGGAAGAAATGGGCAGGCTGAAGGAGGAAGAAATGGGCAGTTTCAAGGAGGAAGAAATGGGCAGGCTGAAGGAGGAAGAAATGGGCAGGCTGAAGGAGGAAGAAATGGGCAGGCTGAAGGAGGAAGAAATGGGTAGGCTGAAGGAGGAAGAAATGGGCAGGCTGAAGGAGGAAGAAATGGGCTGTTGTAGCAGGAAGAAATTGGCAGGTTGTAGGAGGAAGAAATGGGCTGGTTGTACCAGGAAAAAATGGGCCGGTTGAAAGAGGAAGAAATGGGCAGGCTGAAGGAGGAAGAAATGGGCAGGCTGAAGAAGGAAGAAATGGGCAGGTTGTAGGAGGAAGAAATGGGCTGGTTGTACCAGGAAAAAATGTGCCGGTTGAAAGAGGAAGAAATGGGCAGGCTGAAGGAGGAAGAAATGGGCAGGCTGAAGGAGGAAGAAATGGGCTGTTGTAGCAGGAAGAAATGGGCAGGCTGAATGAGGAAGAAATGGGCAGGTTGAAGGAGGAAGAAATGGGCTGTTGTATCAGGAAGAAATGGGCAGGTTGAAGGAGGAAGAAATGGGCTGTTGTATCAGGAAGAAATGGGCAGGTTGAAGGAGGAAGAAATGGGCTGTTGTATCAGGAAGAAATGGGCAGGCTGAATGAGGAAGAGTCGGGCAGGTTGAAGGAGGAAGAGACGGGCAAGTTGAAGGAGGAAGAAATGGGCAAGTTGAAGGAGGAAGAAATTGGCTGGTTGTAGCAGGAAGAAATTGGCAGGCTGGAGGAGGAAGAGTCGGGCAGGTTGAATGCGGAAGAGACAGGCAGATTGAAGAAGGAAAGACGGGCAGGTTGAGAGGGGGATGACAGGTTGAGCTAGCTGTGGAATCGATTGGTGTGTTTGAGAGTGGGGTAAGAGTACAATGGGGACGTGAGACAGGAAAGATGGGTGCGAGAAGGGAGAGAGCCTTTAATTGTTAATTAAACTGCCGTTGGTTCTTTCATATTCTACCGTTCGGTTGACAAGCAGACGTTCGTTTTGCACCTGTCTGTTGGCAGGTAGGTGTTTAACCTTCGTCAGGAAAATAGGAAGAATTGTTCAGTTCCTAAGCTGTACCCAATGTCTGGTATGCCCCCTCCTGTACCCATCTTTCTTTGGGTTTTTTGGGGGTTTTTTTTTTTTTGCATTCGCAAAATTTTTCTAATCCCCAAGGTGGTGTGCGTTGCACTTTGGTTTTTAATTTTGCGTCTGTCGGCCCAGTGCATCCGACTTCAGCATGCATTGTATGTAAGGGTCTGCTTCCTTCTGCATTTTCTAAGGGTTTGCTTCGCCGTGGTAACGGCCGGTGCTGTGATGGGGATCGAACACAGCACCTTGTGGTTGTGAGCCATGCCACTTAACCACTAGCTCACGCCGTCCCCACGCACCCATCTTGAGTGTGATTCCAGTTGTCCTGTAGTCTGAAGATCTCTGATCCATCGATTTTAGTGCCATCCCTGTAACAGGCGGTATGGACATGTTCAACGACCGTTTGCAAATACCACTCGCGCGGAAGGAAGTCGAAGGCGCCGGGATCTGTCGTGCGCACCAGGTCGTGAAAGTGAGGAGAGAGAGGGGTGTAGGGGTAAGGGGTGTCTCCGGAGAAAATAACGAGCAACTAAACTGACATTCATATTTGAAGGGCAAGAAATTGTACTCGACTATCTGATCAAGTATTCAGGAAACTCCAAGGAAAAAGACGTAAAATACAGATCAATGAAGGGGAATTGGTTTGTGTGGTCTACTCTCCTCATCGACTGGCTTGTGTGAATCTACTTTCCTGTCCCTGACTGACTTCTATGAATCTATTCTCCTGTCCTTGACTGACTTCTATGAATCTATGCTCCTGTCCCTGACTGGCTTGTATGAATCTATTCTCCTGTCCCTGACTGACTTCTATGAATCTATTCTCCTGTCCCTGACTGGCTTGTATGAATCTATTCTCCTGTCCTTGACTGACTTCTATGAATCTATGCTCCTGTCCTTGACTGGCTTGTATGAATCTATTCTCCTGACCTTGATGGCGTGTATGAATCTATGCTCCTGTCCTTGACTGACTTCTATTAATCTATTCTCATGTCCTTGACTGGTTTGTATGAATCTATTCTCCTGACCTTGATGGCGTGTATGAATCTACTCTCATGACCTTGATGGCTGGCATGAATCTACTATCCTGACCTTGATGGCTGGCATGAATCTACTCTCCTGACCATGAGGGACTAGTCTATATGTATTGTACTGATGTTCTGTTACTAAAGAATGCATTTGCTAACGCAAAAGATGGAATCTGCCTTCACACCAGGTCGGATGGTAGGCTGTCTAACCTTGCAAGTCTCAATACAAATTTCAGGAAGATCCCCCACCAGAGACTTGCTATTCGATGGGGATGCTGCATACACAATCATCAGCAACTTAAGAGGATGATAGATCGTCTCTCCCGGACATGCAAAGGTTTTCGTATCTCCCTAAGACTCAACAAAACAAATGTTCTTGGACAGTTGATGCCACGCTAACTCTTAGTATCGATAGTTATGAACTGGTAGCTGTGTACCTGGGATTCCTTAGGTTTCTTGGCATTTTACGTCCAGTAGTTTGCCATTGCTTTCTGAACGTTGTTCTGGCCGCTTACCAACTATGGTCTCTGGTGCGCCCTTAGCCCGATATCAGGCGTTTCCAGCTCCCGCTCTTCGGAGTCGTTGTCGACCAGGTCCATCATCCGCCTCGTCCACCAGCTGATTTGTGTACTAGTCTGGGGTGGACATTCCTTCCTGCTCGTCCACCAGCTGCTGTGTGTACTAATCTGGCGTGGACTTTCCTTCCTGCTCGTCCACCAGTAGCTGTGTGAACTAGTAAGGGGTGCACTCTCCTTCCTGCTCGTGCACCAGCTGATGTGTGTACTAGTCTGGGGTGGACTTTCCTTCCTGCTCGTCCACCAGCTGCTGTTTGTACTAGTCTAGGGTGGACTTTTCTTCCGGCTCGTCCACCAGCTGCTGTTTGTACTAGTCTGGGGTGGACTTTCCTTCCTGCTCGTCCACCAGCAGCTGTGTGTACTAGTCTGGGGTGGACTTTCCTTCCTGCTCGTCCACCAGCTGCTGTTTGTACTAGTCTGGGGTGGACTTTCCTTCCTGCTCGTCCACCAGCAGCTGTGTGTACTAGTCTGGGGTGGACTTTCCTTCCTGCTCGTCCATCAGCTGCTGTTTGTACTAGTCTGGGGTGGACTTTTCTTCCTGCTCGTCCACCAGCTGCTGTTTGTACTAGTCTGGGGTGGACTTTCCTTCCTGCTCGTCCACCAGCTGCTGTGTGTACTAGTCTGGGGTGGACTTTCCTTCCTGTTCGTCCACCAGCAGCTGTGTGTACTAGTCTGGGGTGGACTTTCCTTCCTGCTCGTCCACCAGCAGCTGTGTGTACTAGTCTGGGGGACTTTCCTTCCTGCTCGTCCACCAGCTGCTGTGTGTACTAGTCTGGGGTGGACTTTTCTTCCTGCTCGTCCACCAGCTGCTGTTTGTACTAGTCTGGGGTGGACTTTCCTTCCTGCTCGTCCACCAGCTGCTGTGTGTACTAGTCTGGGGTGGACTTTCCTTCCTGCTCGTCCACCAGCAGCTGTGTGTACTAGTCTGGGCTGGATTCTTTTTCTTGTCGTTACACAATACCTTGTGTAACGACAAGAAAAAGAATCCAGCCCAGACTAGTGTCAGATAAAAGAGGAAGGGTTAGACCAAAAAGACAATGACACCAAGATATCCAGGAATGCCTGAGTATGACTGTGGTGGAGGCTGGAGTTTTGGCAAGGGAAACAGTTTCTGTCAGACAGACTTTGATTGGAGCTACGTTCTATAAAGGACATGCTACATGATTATGGTGGGATCCCTCATGAACGACAAGCTCTCTCTAGACCCAGAAATAGACAAGCCCTCTTTCTAGACCCAGAAACAGACAAGGTCGCACTGACAAAGCTGCTGTTATATTTCCTCGCCCCACAACGCGTGTTTGGGAAAACCAGAAACTGACAATTAAAACCAAGGCCATGATGTACAATGCATGTGTCGTCAGCACACTTCTATATGGGGGCGAGACATGGACAACTTATGCCAAACAAAAACACAAGCTTAACATCTTCCATCTACAGCGTCTGTGATCTAATCTTGGAATTACACGGAGGGACAGAGGGACAAATGCAGATTTACTCTCTCGCACCGGTCTTGCAAGGATGTACATTTTCCTTAGAGCAGGGAAGACCACGATGGCTTGGTCATGTTCGTCGCATAGAAGATGGTCATGTTCGTCGCATAGAAGATGGTCATATTCGTCGCATAGAAGATGATCATGTTCGTCGCATAGAAGATGGTCACATTCTCAAAGATATCCTATATGGAAGTTGGCGGATGGCACGAGAACAGACGGCCGACCACAGTTGAGGTTCAAAGATGTGTGCAAGCGTGATATGAAGACCCTGGACATGAGTCTGACATCCTGGAAAGATGAAGCTGCAGACCGATCCAAGTGAAGATGTACTCTGAAGGACCACCTCAAATTGGTGAAGCAAACTCTTGCAACACAAGAGAAACGGAAAGTCATCGGCACAAGAAGAAAAACAACAAAGAAAGGTAAGTATAGATGTTTTTGTTTACCGCTTCAAGTCAGTTGATAGTCAGTCATGACTGGAAGGGGCTACTATTACCATTATTTACCACTACTGTCCCGATGACACTATTGGGTTAACTGGTGATATCCGGACTTTGAAAAACCCAGAAGTAAGGAAAATTATCATAACAATTTAGGGGTGGGCCTCGGTGGTCTCAAGGTAAGGCGTCCGCCTTGGGTTCCGGATGTCCCGGTTCGAATCACGGTTGTTGTTGCTGTTTGCGAATGTCTACAATGAGTTGGTTTCTCTGTTGTGAGCCTTGTGAAAAGAACGTTTAGTAGTTGATTGCAGTACCTTTCCTCACATCCCAAGCGTGCTGATGAAGATGGACCGAGGTCCTCCAGGCGGTTGTGCTATGCTTGACGTCATCTGCGTGTCACTCACTACAACGGGGATCATGCGGATCCCTCACCTCGTTAGCCAGGCTGTCATGTAAACGGCCCGTTTCCAGGGAGGACTACTAGGAAGCAGAGGTGAGGGTCTTGGCCAGTATATTTTGCCTGACCAGATGTTAGTCTTCCTCCCCTCAAATCACCGTAGAAACCAGGATTTTTTTCTCATGAATTTCTGATGAAAATTTTCCTGATCTCTGGGTAGTAAGATCGGACTTACGTGTACAGTGTAGAGCACGATAAAAATCACT